>JABFOV010001303.1:0-26372 GCA_022817685.1 Aradophagus sp. ZL-2020
ATGTAGTATAATTTTACATTCTTTTTTTACAGTGTACCAAAGTAATCTACTTGTTTAAAACTGAGGTTTTTTTTAACAGTAAAAGTAAGGTAGTTTTTGAAGTATATTTTAATTGGAATAATCGTGTTACTTTAACGTTTCGCTTAATTTTAATTACATGCGTTGTCATATATTACAGGGTATAAAAGTTAAATGTTTTATTCAAGCGAATAAAAATGTACATCAAAGAGTTATTATAAAACAAGAAATTGCATTTGGGAGCACGTATTTAAATTGTGAAAGGTATATTTTAATGTTTGCCTTTGTAAAATAGCGCTGATTCTGTTAAAAACGGTAATAATGCAAGATAAATTAGCTTAAGGTAGTTATTGGATTTAAACGGAATATAATTGAAAATTTCATTAAACTTGAATCGCGTTTATTTGGGATCGTAAATATTAACTTGTTTTTGAGCTGGTCAGTTGAGTGATTCCACGTTATTTTGCGTAAATAAAAATTCGAATTCAACTTTCGTCACTTTATTAACATTTAACTGCGCGTCGTATTAATTTCCAATAACTCGTAAGTTGAATCGATCGTGTTTTCTTTCGCGTTTTCGGTACCTTGTTCATATTGGAATTTTAATACCAAAAAGTAGGAATCTTCGGTAACGTGAAAGTTATTCTTTTATTAGTTAAACATTTTTGGTTTTTTGAACGAACTGTATAACTATATATGATTTTAAGACAACATTAGGTAATTTTTAAATTTATATACAAACACTTTTTATGTAATGAAAATTGAATTCATTTGTACGTCAATATTTTACCTCAATCAGTATTAAAATTAAAAAAAATATATAAATTTTATTGTAAAAGAAGTAAAAAAAAGGGAATATTATTATATATAAATTTCAAAAAAGCTAAACATAACAAATATTTTGCAAGAACTTTTTATTTTAAATAGTTTAAAACTACTATGCTTTTTAAATAATTTGTAAGATACTTCTTTTTGCAATGTTTTAACAGTATATCTTGCGAATATACGTGAAAACTATAATACTATCTGTTCCGTAAATTATTTTTGCAAAAAAGAAAAGAAAACACGAAATGTTTTGACAACATTTTCTCGAAATGTTGTTCACAACGAAATGTATTTTTTCGACAGAAAATGTCATTTTCAACAGATAACGTGATATGACTCACACAGCACATGCGCGGCATTAATTTCGATGCGTTGTCGTACTTAAAAATATCTATCTTTCATTAATTATTTATCAACAAATAAAAGTCGATTAATGAATAAATTAATTTATCATTAACACATTTACATTTCACTTGTGAATGACACTTGGAGAAATTGTATTGCTAACTAATGTAATTTTGCACTTTTCACGTAAAATTTCGTGAAAAATTGTGGCAAGTAAATTAAATATACTATATATAATTTTACCAAATTGAGGTTTCAGTGACGTATTAATGAATTTTCAATAAATTTCGCTTTGAAAATTGATTAGATTCTAATTGAAAATTGTAAAAGTTTTTTTCAGATATAACAATAATGTTTTTAATCTCTATGTTAATTAACGTACACAATCTTAATTTCCATTTATTCGATCGTTAAAACGTAAAATCGTCAATTAATGCCTTCAAATTTATCAGTAACGTTGAATAGAAATTCTTCAATAATGACTGCATTTCCTGAAACAATGAAATCACTTTTAACATTCAAAGACAAATATTTGACGATCGACCAACCGTACATTATCTCTACCACAAATGTGATTTGTTATTTTTTCTTTAATAATTAATTCCGAAAATTAAAAAAACGCTTATCTTCGAATTATTACGAACTGCCTGAAATTCGTCGAAAGACATCTTTCCCTGATAAAAAAAAGTATGCTTGATTTTCCTGCGATCGTTATATGTTATCGAAACACGTGTACAATTGCGATAAAAAGTGAAGTAAATTTAAGGTAAAGTAAAAACGAAAAACAAACAAACTAAAGACGAAGAAAGGAAAGAAAAGAATAAAAAGGGGGCGACACTGTAAACGCAAACGCGAGTCGTCAAAAACTGGAAATGATTTTGAAAAAGCGGAGAATTTTATCAGCTGAGCCGAAGAATCTCCGGCGTTGGAAGTGATCCATTCGGCCGCGGAGATATTTAGTCTCGTAAAAGCCCGACTACCTGTTCGTTTCGTCGAATGACTTGAGCAGGTGTGTGGGTAACAACGTGCGCACCAATTCACGGACGGCCACAGCGTATTAACATTTCTAGATAAGTTCCAACATCAGCTGACTTTTCGGCCACGTTCAAACTTTTTTTTTCCTTCCTTATTGTCTTTTATTTTTAATTATTTCTTCTTTTTTCGACTGATTGTAATTACTTGTTTTATCGCGATTAGTGTAACGCTGAAAACAAGAAAAAATAACCTGTTCTTTGATATTAAAAAACAAGAAAAATCATCGGGGAAAAAAAGTGATTTTAAAATATGTTTTAAAATTATAGTTTAAATAATATAATTGAATGAACTTGAAACTTTTATCTTGTAGTTGCTTCAAGTTGTTTCTAATTGTTTTAACTTTCTTTTTTTGATCAATTCAATTAATTAATTGATTGTTAATCGCCTGAGATTAACTTTATCAATGAAGTTTAAAACATTTCATTTGAAGAGGCACGAAGAAATTTCGTCAAAAGATTCACTTGATTGTCGTGATATTTGTATTTTGTTCAAAAGTCGAATAACGGATTTATTATCGGACGCACGATTGACAGTCTCCTATTTCGTTTTCAATTAGTTACTTTTACTTCTTTTTTTCTTGTCTCCTTCCTTTTTTTATGTACATATCTTTTGTCGGTTGCAATCGTTCACAAAGGCACCAGTTTCTTGCACAATTTTTCAACCGCCGTGGAACAAGTGTGCGAGAATCGAAAGGCCGCTCTCCGTGAAAGAAGATGATTTAGAAGCCGAGAATTTCAAACATTTAAAACTCGTCTTTCGTTCGAGAGGCACGTATCACGCCAACCGTGAAAACGTACTTTTTCCACGGCTCGTTGAGACGAAGTGCGTTTCATTTTCGCAGCCCCGTTGAAATCGCAAGCCAGTTTTGAAAATATGCAAATCGCCGGGCAATTTTCACAAAACGAAACGAAACTCCCGGCTTCAAATTGTTCTCTGTTTTGAAACGATGAATAGAAGAAGAAGAAAGAAAGTTGGACATTTTTTTAAGAAATCTTACCGCATTGTTTACTGAAGTTTATTTTAGCCGGAATATTTCAATCATGTTTGTAAATCGATTTCTTTTTAAAATTATCTATTATATTCATTTGTGAATAAAAAATCATAAAATGTAGACTTTATTGTGATATAATAAGGCATGAAAATTTAATGCAATGTGGCAAATTTTATAAAATTGTATACAGCGTTTTTGCAAAGGTTTTATTTTATTTTATTCTTATTTTAAAAACATTAGTTTTATCTTAGAAAAAATACATTTCCTCAAATTTCGAGGAAAAGGTCAACATAAATTTTGATGAGAAAGAAGTTCCATACGTACATAAAATACGAATTCAGACGTAAAAAAATAGTTACTGGAATTTTATCCATAAATCACAGAAAAGTGATCAAATATCATACATATAAAATTAAGATAAAGTAGGCGATAAAAAAACTATATTGATATTTTGGATTACAATTAACGGAGCTTGAAGAGCAAATACTAAAATAAACTTCAAACTCGTATTTTACACTGATAAAAGCCCGTGTAAAATTACATGATTTTTACACTGTTGTGTAAAATATACAGAACTGTGTAAAACAAAAAGAATTCACGAGTCAAGTAACTTTACAAACTTTATGTAATTTTTTGTTGTAAAATTATAAAATCTACGTAACTTTTTACACTTATTTTTTTCAATTTAAATTTTTGCAGATCTTCTTTTTCATAAATTTGGCACAATATTTAATACCCAAACAAATAACTGTTCACACTTGTTTAGTTCACAACCGTTCGGCATTTCTCGCGCTTATTCTTTCGGGCGATCGTAAACATCGCCCGGTAGCCGAACGAGAACCCGTTTCGCGAATGGTTCGCTCTGGTGATGGATAAAAAAAAAAAGTCAAGCGCCGAGTTTGAAATCAAGCTTGCGCGACGGCTAATCGATAGATCGCTGAAAGTCTTAATGCTTTTAGCGGGCTGCTCTCAGCGAAGGTCCGCCAGCCAGTCCGAGTCCGAGAGCTGAGGAGACAAAACGCAATTAGGTCTGTCGACGGCCCGCTTGATCCAATCGCCGGGACACTTCGATCCGGCTGCAAATAAATTCCCAATCAGCCGCGACCTACCCCAATTAACCGGCCAATTCGTTCTTCTGCAGAAGCCAGCATTTTTTTTCTTCGTTTCTTCCTTCCTTTTTTTCGCCGTTAAAATATTACCCATTTCACCGGCAACGTCAAATATGGCCGGCTGCGCGTAACCTCGTTTCTGATCGTTTTTGCGACTGGTCGTAATTGTGATTTTATTGTTTGAAGATGATATAGCGGTTGACGGAAACGATTTCAACTATTTGAAAAATATCCAAATCGTCTTGTAGCGAGAGTCTTTAATGATTGGTTTTTCTCGAAGAATTTTCCAGTTAAAAACGTTACGTTTGACGAAAGTGAGGACAAAAAAAATGAGAAAATGAAACGAAAGGAAAACATCGGTAAATAACAAATTTTTAAATTAATTCAAATAAATTTCAATTTTAATTTCAAAGTTCACAGACGCAAGTCAGAAATTCGGGTTAAAATATCTGTTTTAGGTAACATTTTATACAAACTTTCTTAGAAATTCTGCATATAAATAACTTTAATTAAATTTTATGAGATAATGAATTTTCATTTTCGTCGATTGAATTTCAAGTAACTGAAATGAGTTTTCAAAGCAAATGTTTCATGAAATTGTCATCAGTGTAAAACAAAATTTAAAAAAGGGAAAAAAATTGTCGGAGTGAAAACGTCGGTTCGCGAAAAACAAACCCAATCGATCGGGGAAGTCGCAATTGCAGAGTTGAACTCGAACCACGTCGGTGTCCACTTTTTATTCGGCTTCGTAAACTGGGTTAGGCCAGGCTCGAAGTGTCCCGCCGTCTTAGTGAGCACACTGAATTAAGAGCCTAATCAGCAGCTAGACCAGCTACGCTATTAGTGCATCTCGGACAGGTCAGACCTGGTCGAGTTTCTCGAGTAGAAACCAGCGTCGTTAGTCGCGAAAACCTCGTAATTCACGTCGAATCGCACTCCTGGAGCTCTCTCGGGACGACTCCCAAAGAAGTCCCGGACGTGCATCGCTCTTTGATTGCGCTTCGCGAAAATGCTAATGTAAACACCGACGAATATTGTAAACATTTCTGCTACAGCATCATTTTAATGACTTTTTAATCAAGTCAATTAAAGATATTTGGAAATGAAAAACGATTAATTAGCATGCGAAAATTTTGCAATTTCAATTACAACTGAAAAGAATTGTGAATCAAAAATCAAAATTTGCTTGTGGGTTGGATTAAATAGAAAAAATCAAATAACATAAAAATTGTCGTCAAAATAACATAAGTTGTAACTTATTTATATAATTTCATCATTCCAGTTGTAAATATCGCAATTTTTATAAATAATATTTTTATGCAACCGACGTTACGTCTTCAAACTATTAATATAAATTATAATTTCCAGTTTATTTTCTCTCTGCGTATAACTTTATTTTTCAATTTTTCTGTCAAGAATTCAAAAATTTATTATAAACTGAAGTGAAGATTAACTTTGTTGCAAAAAGATGCTGCAAAATTGCATGTTATGGCAAACGAATGTTTTAAAATAAAAGCGGACTTCCCGGAAATACCTTCTCTTAACAAGACAAAAATTAACGTTGTATATTGTTCAACGAAGTAACCATACTTCATTAAGCAATTCCGCTCAAAGTTTTTAACGTCAATAATGAATTTGTTACTTTTAATTTATCGAATTAAAATGAGTTGCGCCTTTGATTGTGCCGGTAAATCGAGTTAAACATGTAACTTGATAAATGCTGGCGAACTGGACTAAATAGTACTACAGTATTAATTTGATAAATGGCACTAAATACGTCAAGCAATCAAACCGATGACTTCGGGGTAAAGTTTACTAAATTACGCCGGACAATACGTTTATTCAAGTGTATTGTTTCGCTGATGACATCCAATCATTATCGTGTAAAATGGCTTCTGTCTTCTTCGGAATATCAAAGCATTATCGTGCAGTAGATTTAGTGTCTTTGAATTTAATTATTTGAAAGTTTGCCAATGCGGTTATTTCATTCCAAACAGTTCAATGAAAGCAGAATATTCAGTGAGAAAAGGTTTTAAACAACGTATGCAAAAATGTTAACAAAATATTGAAAAACAAAGTAATATATCAATTTTATTACAATTTCAATACACGATTAAACTTTCCATACATTCATTTTAAATTTTCATAAATTTTCAAGTACATCAACTCCAAAATCAGTCACCATTTCAAATCCAGAACAACCATTAAAGTTCAACTTAAATACATTTAAACTTCAACTTCAATCCCACGGTGATTTAAAATTACAAATGTCATTTGTACACTGCACTTTGCCCGAAACTTTCACACCAGTTTCCATATTTCTAAACCAGATCAGAAACTTCGATACACCATTTTTCGTCCCACTCCAATGTTTCCCGCGCTTTTCCACGCATTGTTAATTCAGCAATTTTCGTCCCGTAATTTCGCCTCAACTCCGTCATTCACCCATCAACTTCTTTTTCTTCCTCGGCATCCATTACAACCTGCTCCGCCACGCGAAACCCAATATTTGAAAGGCGAAATCACAAAAGCGAGCGTTTGTTGATTCAATATCGCAGCAACGGCCGATCGGGGGGCCACAATGCCGCGGCGCGGTGAATGAAATTTCATGAACGCGAGACCGCAGTCGAGGGCCCTTGCACGGGCCTTCTTACGTACGCGGCCTTTGTTGTCGAACCATTGTCTCTCGGCTGGCCATGTGTCCCGCACGTTTAAGCCCCCCTCCCCCTCCGTCCGTCCAAACCGGCTGTGTGCGTGCGCGTGTTTTGTCGCTGAATGCCGACCGTTCCTTAGACCCCGAAGGCCGCGTACCTGCGCTGAAACAGAAGAAAAACGGGGAAAAGGAGAGCCGACAAAATGGTCTCGTAAGCGCGCCCCGATGGGCCTCGCCGATTTTTGCCGGCTAGTTTGCGTGAATTCATTTTGCCAGGGGTAATTGCCGAGGATTAGGGCCGACTGATCAATTGACTGGTTGGCTGAATCGAGGTTTGACTCGTGAGTGCTGCGTATGTAGCGCTTCGCTTGCACTGGGAAATACAACATTTTGCAAAAGTATGTTGTATAAGCAGATTTTTCTGTTAGAAACAGTGAATGTTGGTGCATATATGTTCATGCGACATGAAATGAAATTTTTGTTATATGACGTTGTGTTCGGCTTGAATTAAATTATGTCGTTAAATTTAAATATTTTGAATTGAAATATGTTAAATTGAAATATGTTGAAATAAAACTTGAAAATAACATGACAATGTAACATCAAGAGTTTTCTACTATGACATGTTAGTTACTATCAACATGAATGTACCAATATTTTCTATCATACATTTTCAACATTCTTGATTGAACCAAAAGAAATACATCAAAAGCACAGCTACGTATCTATATTACATTGGCTAGAAAGCGTAGTCACGATATTCCGGCTAAACTTATTTATTGTAATCACAAAACTTATACTTATGGCAGCTATATGTATATCTGTAGTAGCTTAATTGAACGAAGAAAAGTAGAAAGAAAACAAAAAACATCAAACACCATATTAAACTGTAAAGTAAGCTTATACTTGATACAACATTTTTTTTTTTTTTTTTTAATTTAAACTACCGTTTATAGCGAAGAGTGTAAAAGTAAAACCTATCCGCAAAGTAAAAGTAAGCTAATAATAGTTAAACCAAAAGCACTAGTTTTAACCAAAAGTGTACATTGCAGGTCCCGGAGACGTAGCGTGAGTAGCGCGGCGGACGTGCACTTGCAGCAGAGTCAGGCGCAAGACAACAACAACAGCAGCTCGCGGGATACCAAGGAGGCGCAGGAGGGTTTGGGCTCCGATGAGATGTGGGCTCCGAGCACCCTGAGCCACCATCGGGAACTGCCCGTCGACGTACCCGACACCCTTCTCCAGCAGGCATACCCGAACAAGGTAAACAAGCCGGACCCGACTCGCGGGTCTGGACCCCGTGACTCCGCGCGAACCGCTAGTAGCGACCTCTCCCCTCGCGTGTACTTCAAACCCGAGCGACCGTTTCGGCAAGTCGATATTTGCGTGGAGAACGAGAAAGCAAGCAACAACCAATTGAAGAACGAGCGAACATACAATGAAGAGGAAGATCCAGTGGACGAGCTGGATGGGGTCGGAGGTCAAAAGGAGTCGTGCGTGGACGGAGAAGAAGACTACCCTTTCGCGAAAGAGGACTACCCGACGATCCTCAAATCGTGCAGCGAAAATTCGGCCAGTCCGAGAAGCTCTTCCGGTCGGTCGGACAGCACGGCTCCCCTAACCGAGGGTTCGCCCTGCTACGACGACCGGAGGATAGACCTCGGCTCTCCGAACAGGTCCGTCTTGACGGGCGTAGGCCTTTTCCGGGCCAACGCTACGTCTTACGAAAACCCGGCCTACGGTCTGACAGACCTGTCCGACCTAGAAGGCCTCCTCATACGATCGGACGAGGTAACCGATTTGACGCGATTGTTGGATGATCCGGCTCCGAAATCTAACGAGACCGTCTGGCCAAAGAGTCGAAAAGTCCGCGAACCACGCGAAGACCTCGTCAATGGCTCGACCGATAACTTGCTGGATGCCGAGGCGCCACCTGCGAGAAGTGAGCTGAAAAAGAAGCACCCGTCCAGTGGTTACTCCACCCTGCGCAGTGATGCTTCGACGGATTTTCTAGACTACCCATTTTTGGCGGTCAACAGTAGAAGCTACCGCGAAGTCGCGGTCGATTGTCCGCCTGATTTCGTACCTGTGGCCAAGAGCCACCCGGTATACCCGCCGCCGAATAAGACTCCGATCACGCCAACTCCGGCCCCAGCCGCTGACTCCGACGTTACCGACAACGCAAGCTCGCCATTATCAACCGAAAAAACCGCGAAAGAAAGTCCGAAACTTAGAGCTGTTGACCGTAAACCCGAGTATAAGGTAAGGTCCAAGGTCAAGAGCCTCTTCGTCGATAGCTTAACCTTCCTCGGGGTGCACCGGAGGCACACTATGCTTGACGCTTGCGCCAATCACTACCACACTAACCCCGCTTTGGTAGGCACAGCCTCTAATATCAGGTCCTTTGCCACTAATAAGCACAGTATCTTTCGGGAAGAAACTGTCGCCCTCATCAGATGGTCTTCCGTCGGCGACGTTGGTTTCCGTCGCCTCGGAGATTCGGACTTGAAATTCAACCACGAGAGGAACCAGAACTCTCGGAATTCACTGTGCGAAGCCGTTACTCCCGCGAAAAGTCGCCAGGTCTCTGTTGGAGACCTGGCCCCACCTCGGGAAGACTCGCCCAATACGCAGAATCAGCAGAACGCGAAATTGTATCGCGAACTCCGAAGGACTCGCTCCAGCAGTTCTCTTGGTTCCAGGTCGCGTGAGCCTGACCCCAACAATTTCAACTATTCCCTTACGAAGGTGCAGTCTTGGCTGTCCGATCCCCACCTCCATCTGGGGTCTGATGAACCCCAGGTATTCCTGTCCCGAGCGAGCGATTTCCAGGCGTGCAAAAGAGGGCCTACTGGGGACCAGGTTGAGCAGGTAACCAGGAACGAGAATCCGGGCTCGGCACGCTTGCCCCGCTGAGCTTTTCTTTCGATTTGATTGCGTCTTTATTGCGATGGATATTTCGGTGGATTCTAATCACCGAATGATTCTGAGTTGGAAGTGAGGCAATGATTAAAGTAGTGTTTTTTAATAGACGAGTTTTGGATGAAGAAATTTGGATTCGATTGGTCGGGCATTCGGGAACAGTTGATTTTAAGTTTTAAGGCTTATCAATAGATCAAACAATAACATTTAAATTGACTTATATCATTTTGGAACGTTGATTCCTTTTTACTTTATGGCAGTGATTGACCACGTTATTTCAAACGGATTTGAAATTAGTTTAACACTTGAATTTCAGTTTCTCGCTCAGTAGTTATAATAATTATGTTAAATGCAGATAATTTTTTATGTGTCTGAAGAAAAGTTTTAAGTTTTATTATTTATTATTTATTTATTTCAATATATATACACAGGCAACAGCCCAATTTGATACAGTTAAAATAAGATAATTTTTCATACAGGAGATTTAGTCTTAGCAAAGTCATTTAAGTAGTGGTTACAATAATTAGAAAATATATTGGAATAATATTGAAAATTTATTCCGAATGTGATTGAATATTTGATTTAAAAATGAATTTCTGTTTATTAAAGAGAGAAATAGAATTCCATTACGTGTATACGTTATACGATAGCAAGTTGATTAAGTGAATAGAAGCGTGAAATTAGATAAATATATGAAAACAGCATTTGTATTTATTGAACACGAAATGGATACAATGATATCAGACTCGTGTACTTCGGTTTTGTAGCTTACAATATTTCCTTTTCTTTTTTAAAATTAGTTCAAGAATAGATTCATGTTGCATTTACGAAAAATGAAATAAAGAATAATATCAAAGTGCACTTTTATACATGCAACTTCTGACTGCAAAATAAATATCAAAGACCGCTGTTTTTCTTTGCCTCCTTTTTCTTTCAAGAAAAGCTTTTTATGAAATAAATAAATATCATAAAAGTAATCAATTATTTGCAAATGTTTCGCTCCAGAAATCCGTTATTGATATTCAATAACAAAGAAATGCTCAAACGTAAATGAATGTAAAGAAAAAACTATTTAAGATATTTTATTTCAACATAAGAAGATTATTCATTCAATACAATTACACGTCATCTAAACTGAAGCAATATTACATTGAAATAAAAAAATACATTTTTACAAAAAATATCATTATAATAAAATCTCAGTGCAAAAACAATTTACTGTAAAAATTGTATTCCATGTAATTGTTTCATTGGTCATTAAAATTACAATCGCAGAAATTAATCAATTGAATAACATAGATTAGTCTATATTTACTGACGATCAAATACATTTTTATATTTAACTGTTGTAAATTTTTTAAATAAAAATGCACAAACAAACGTTTCCAAATTAGACAAATTCATTTTTTTAATGATAAGATTAAAACGGATTTTCATGACGACAATTTTTATTCATTAAAGCAACCTCGAAATAATCAATCAATTCGTGCGACTCGTTGCGATAAAACTCCACCAACTAATCAGCGCCAAAAGCAAACAGTTGCTAACCAATACCCAGCCATAAACAGTGATAAACGATAGCTTCGAGAGAAAACATTGTACGAGTGAAGTAAAAGAAACGAAAATTGAAAACAAAATTCATTCTTTCGCGCTTCATTCGACTCTGAAACTTCACGTGGAAAGGTGCAGTGGCCATTTCAATAAACACATTCAATTAACCAGCTTCCAACTAATTGATCTCACTTTCGAACTCCAGAATCGTTTGGTGTCGTTGCGATGCAAAACGGGTCAACGGATGGGTCAAATATTAAAAGCATGGGTGAAATTCAGGTACAATTAAAATAATAGCATGAATCAAAGTGACATGGTGAAGGAAAATAAATTGCAGGAAAAAAAAGTGATAAAGTTCAATTATGGTATCAATTGGGAAAGCTATCCACTTCTCTTCCTCCAGCTTTTCTCTCTTATTGTCGCGTTTGCTTTTCTCCTTCATTTTCCACCTGCCTCTCGTATTCAGTAAATGCGTGCGGAATCTATAGATATAAGCCAGCACGTTCTCCATTGTTTTTCCTCCGAGCGATGGATATGGACCATCACGGTGATCTATTGTTGAACGAAAAGAGATGTTGCTATATAAATGAGCGGAAAAGAGAGGGCGAAGTAGAGTGAAATTAAGAAAAATCGAAGCAAGTGCAGTGAATGCGAAACAAGCGACTTCGGCGAAGATCGCGGCAGAAGTGACAGTGAAAAATCACGAACCGAAGTATTGGGTGAAACGGATCGGTGGGGGGAACAAGTGCGACGAGTAATTGGACTGTTTTGCGTGAATTTTAGGCCGGCCTAAATGGAGTCAAACCCGCGATCCCGCCAAGGGACCAGAAGCGTACGCCAGCGAGGCCGCCGAAGGACAACTTGCGATTGTCGGCGCAAAACAACAACGTCGAGCAGGCCGACATCATCAACACCGAGCCCACGCAACAACAGTTGCACTCCATCAGGAAGTACCAGGTTTGTGTGATTTCGTTTTCAAATCATGAGGAGAAAAATGTTATGTGACTTTAATTTTATGTTACTTAAATGTTATGTCAATTAAACACTTAAAGTTGAATAAGTTTAAAAAAAAAGTAACGTAACATTTTTCATCGTGTTATATTATTATATTTTTAACGTGAGATTTTGGTATACCAGTGTGAGAGATAGATGGTCTGATTAATTTATTTCAAATTACTCTGAAAGTTAATTTGAATACCTAAGGGTAACCAATGATTTTAGTATCTAGGTAGTTATTTATATATTTTTTTTTTTTTTTAAATTGTCTAGATGATTACGAGCACAAGCATTGGTATTGATTTACCGAATAGGTATTTCAGTAAAATAAGTTTGACTATCGCGTAACCTGATTACAACTATCTAAGTCTACTATTTATCTACGTAGTGTGGCTTTGTTATATATTAATCCAACATTTTTGAGATGCATCAATTCATTCTTATATGATGAACTTATCTCACTACGGTTCTGGTATAATTGTCTGGCCTTACTACAGCCTTATTATTATATATTTTAAAATCTTGGCCTTGTTATACATGGGTAGTACATTCTTGAAACTCTCTGACTTTTTTGAGTCTTGACGACTATTTATTAATGTTTCAATATAGTTCTTGGATAATCTTAAGGTTCTGTTACAGCCTTTCTATATCCTTATTATCTTTTTTTATGACTCGCCTTTCAAAATCAACATCGACTTATTCTAATTAAATCTCCATCAGTACCTCAATGTGGCTTTGGTGTATTTTAAGACCATAACATGGCCCTATTTAGACCTTACTTTGGTCTTTTTTAGCAGCCTTATTGATAAACAAAAAATGAACACATTCAACTTTTTTAAAGCATTTGACTATTCTAAAACTATATATTCGCTCTCATAACATTCGCCCATTAATTTGGCATCATTTTATCCTCGTGAATTCAAAAAATGTAATCCAATATTGAAACAACTTCAAAGGACAGTAAATTCGACGTCAGTTTACCAGCCGTACGGTGCGAGCGAATCCGGCGTAATATTTCTCCGCGTGTTAACTTCATTCCGAACGAAACACGTATTCAATTCAGCGATTTTATTTAAAGCGAAAAAGAGCCGCACAGAAAAAACATTGGAAATGATTTAGGACGACTTATATTTTATTGATACGCGCACTTCGCAGATATGACACAGATACGTCGTGTTATATATACGGCCGTCTCGCTGACTTATAAGACCAGGTATAAAATTCTTCCGTCGAAGAACAAAAACGCGCGCGGACGAACGGAATCACGATTTCCCGACACGTCGTCGGTGTATTTTCAACGAAGACGTCAAATCGAGCCGCGCACAAAGCAGCCTTGCAATATTCATTCGACGTTTTTTTAACGCGATAACCGGCCGCTCGAATTATCGACTTTCGACTTTCCCGCAAAGCGCGCTTTGCAAGAGTTACAACCCAACAATTTATATATTGCATTTTCCAATATTTTTATAACGGCGATGTCACTTTGAAAGCATATTGTAATGGATACTTTACAAACGTACTGAATCTTTGATGTTAAAATTTTATACCCGTGCAACGACGTTCTCCGTTTCACTCAAACTTTTTCACTCGAACATTTATTGCACTGGGAGAAAATTCTATTGTAAAAATGTTGTCCGTTACATGTATTTTTATCATACATTACGAAAAAGTAAACATATCAGGGAAATTGAAAAGTGACAAACACAAATCATTAAAATTTCACCGATCACTAAAATTGTATTCAATAATTTTTCATATTTCATTTCACTGTACTGTTATATATCATGAAATGCATTGTTTAAAACGTTAAAACCTTTTGATGATTATTTTTTATGCTTTTGAAGTTTCAACGTTTATTGGTAAAGGAAAATTAAATCTGATCAAATTTTCTACATCTATAAACGATGGTACATCTTATGGAATAATTTTACAAGGAAAATCATGAATACAGTCAACTTTTAGAACACCATTTTTCAGTTCGAATCAAAATATATGTTAAATTTTATTAAAATAATTTGCGTTTGCTAATAAACGTTGGAAATTTCATCTACATATTTTTTCTACTTTCCCATCAGCAAATATATATAGGAATATTTGTAATCGTTTTATCGAAAAATTGTTTGAAATCTCTCGAAAACCCGGAAAAATTATACGTTCGCGTTATCAAACATTATGATAATTTTATGCACTGCAATTTTCCCTCAGTGCAGTACAATATCTCTGTTTACCCGGAACTAAAATACTTTATTAATTTATTTCCCTTGTCATATTTCTTATTTTTATTTCAGACTTTTTTTCCCAATCTTACATCAGTCTTCACAAGTGACGTTATTGTTCGCCAGAAACAGGTATACGGTCACCTGGTTGTCGCTGTTAGCCCGTCGTTTCCTTTTTCGCTCGTCTTTTCTTTCCCTCCCCCCTCCTTGTTTTTCTCTCGCCCCCTTCCTTTTGCGTCGTTTTCATAACGATCCCCGAAATTCGAGGGCTCTCTTCAACCTGCCACGCTCACGGTTTCATCGGAGTCTCTGCCTCCTCGGCCCGAGAAACCTTACGTCGGTTACGCATCGAACGAAAGTACAGGGCTTCGGCCAAGTATTCCAGTCCTGCCGTGTTTCAGCACCTCTAACACGAAAAGAACCACGGACGTTACATAAACCTGGCGATGCTCATAACGAGGCAATTCTCGGCTACGAGAGACACAAGTGCAGCAGGGAAGGGGCCGCCAAGGGGGAGAGAATCTGCGCGACCGATGGTGCGCGATGGATTCTCGCGTTCGAAAAACGCGTTACGACGAATCCGTTTTCGATTCCGTTTTCGCGCTTCGAACACCGATGTATGGATGAGCTCTGCGAAATTAATGATAAGACAAAGTGGAGTCGTTATGAAACGGCACGTAGTCAACAAATTTTGCGTTGGAAAATTCTGTGCCTCGCGAGAGCAAAATGTCGTGAAATTCGTTATTGCATTTTTATCATACTGAGAAATTTTATCATAATGAGTAGAACGAATTGACACAAATATTACTATGTTTGATTTAAAAAGTGTTGTATTACGAGGATATTGATAACAATATAATAATTTGCTACCCATTTTATTTGATAATAATTTTTGTAGTGAAAAATATTGAATTTCACTACAAGTTCTAACTTTTTGTTTAATATTTTTGACGCTTTTTTTAAATTTTCGACTCTTTTTTCTTTCACTTTTTCCTCGGTGCCATGTAGTGGTAAGATTCAGTGGAATAAGAATCTAATTACACCAGGAGGAAGTGTAAAATTCCTACAATTTGATTGCGCGAAGTTTACTAGAAGAAGTGACAGTTTATCAACTAGCACTTCCCCAACTAAACTTTATTCAATCAAATTGAAGAAGTTTAATATTTCTTTCGCGTAATCGTGTGTCAATACTAAATTTATGACCTAGATATTTAGACTGAATATTATATTTATACCACTATAAAAACTTACGTATATTTCATTATTTCATGTCATTTTATTATTACTATTCCATAATCACTATTTTTAATTAAAATTTTAATTAAATTATAATAACACACTCGCGAAAAGTCAGCTCATAATTAGTGGAATATTTTCACAACAATCTACTTATTTTACGGATTTTTTCCCCTTTTTTGTCAAAGTATGTAAAGCACGTAAAATATAATAATGACATGATTTTGTTTTAGTCCATAATTTATTATTATATTATCGGATGAGTGACTCCAATAATGTATCAGAACCATTTTCCTTCATGAATATAATTTCGTTCACCTTTGTCAATAATGTAACATTCGCCTACAGCTATTAAAATTGCCATTAATTGAATCTGCAAAAACTTAAAAAGAAGTTTAAAAAAGTATAAAATTAAAAAGAAAAACAATGACAAAAGATAATTATTTAGCAAGAACTATCGCTCTTCCACTTGTCCTTAATTTGCGGTGGCGCGCTATTCGATGGAGCGAAATTGTTCGATCCGAAACATTACCAGCCTGATGACATTATCAGCCGGTGGGCGTGAATCGCGCTCGTGTAACGCGATATATCATGCTGCGCCGATACAACGTGCATTTCATGAACGCCTGTCAATCATACCGATCAAACCAGACCCAACAATCTTAAAGAAGATGTTTATTTTTCGCTTCAATTAGATAGTGTCTCTCTTTCTAATTTAGAAAGTATTAGTCGACTGAAAAACTAAATAGTGGTGGTTGTAATAATCATTCAAAAAGGTACCATTACTATTTACATTTGTCTGTATTTTATTAATAATATTAATATCTGCATTTTAATATTAAATGAGCAATAATGTTCATGTATTCATTAAATTCGAATAATCGTAACAGAATGAATAATAACAAATCGATTAAGAGAAATACGGTGATATAAAAATCAGTATCTCAAAATTTGTTCCATTAAATAACTTTAGTAGTTCCCCTGTTTATGGAATTTTATATGGTTTCATGAATTTTGTAAGAAAATATTATATTTATCTTTACATAAAATTGTAAAACTTTGCCCATTCAAAAAGTCATTATTATTATTCAGTTTTATCATATTTGCTGACTGAGAACAAATTGAGCATAATTTAATATTTAATCATTTTAATTATTAACCATTCTCTTATTAATCATTCTATAATTATTAATATAACATATGAATATAAATTATTCGGCATTTTTTAAATCTATAATCTTATAAAAGTATAGAAAAAAGAACAGAATTAAGTAACATGTCATTTGATTTCAAAAGCATCATTATATTCACAGCGTTTAAACTTGTCTTAATTTAAAAGCCGAATTGCCTAACTGCAAATTCGTAATTTAATTTGTCTCGATGCATTTAAATTACATTTGTAAATTAATTTCTGTCGGTAATGTCAATTTGCAAATTTGATGCAGTTCCTCGGAGTCGAAATGTCCCGAAATGAATTTTGAACCGAACTCAAATTCAACTTCAGTAGTTGAATTCCACTTGCCTATAATTCTATTAGTACCTATCGTTGTTACCTGTAATGTTCGAATGTGACGTATGTCAAAATTTGAACATTGAAAAAACACATCATTCAAACTGACATTGATAATTTGATGAATTTATAAATACACATTTAATTGAATCCATGTTTTAAATTAATGTTGCCTTATTAAAACATATTTTTTGTACAAAAAACGATGCGACATCAAACGTTTGACTAAATAAGTTTATCAAAAAAATTGTAGCTGCTATTCACACTCGGGAAGAAAATAACCATTTCTTTCCCGAGTTTAGAAATCTGTAATTTTATTTTTCGGCAAAGATAGAAATATTGATTTCTGTATATGAGCTAATCCACTATTTAAACAGTATACCATAAAACGACATTTCACCTTTTTTCATTGTAATTTTGATAACATAAATTGTACTATTTTTGCATGTTAAACAGTTGATTCCCCGTTAATAATTTTTTCTGTGTTATTTAGGAACAACTGCGTAAAAGGAAGGATGAGGAAGAGAAGCAGGTATCCCTTAACCGTTCGCTGCGCGAGTCGAAGAAATTGCAGGAGCTCGAAAGCCACACAACGCCGAGCCTCATCGGCCAGGAGAATCTCGGTTATGCGCAGGACGAGCTGATAAGCGACGATCGCAAGCACATTTCACCCGGTCATGTATCACAGGAAGTTGAAAAACCTCCTAGACCTCTCAGTGAGTATACCAACAGTAAACTGGTCCATGAGTCGGCGTATCCTGGTAGCGCACGATCCTGTGAAAATAAGTATTTTGAAGTAAACCACTGAACACTTTTACAATCAAAGGGAAATCGTTAAAATAATTTTAGTATTTGTATTAAAATTGTATTACAGTCATATTCAATCATTTGATAAACATATTTTAAAATTTAAAACAATTTATATCAAATTTTGACATGTAAGTTGTAAACTTTTCATATAAATTGTATACATTTTAAAAATTAAGTATCGAAATTCAAATAATGCTGTCGTACAACACTTTTGATGTGAAGTGAAATCTAAACAGAACACAATTAAATTTTATAATTAGAAATTCTACTTTGAATTTAAATTACTCGGATTTGCGATAGATGAATTGCTAAATTGTCGTAGCGTTCTTGTCTCACTCGATCAATTTTAAAACATTGCAAGTTTTGTTATTGGATTATATCTAAAAATTTAATTGACACAAACGCTTTAAGAATAGCCTTCTATTTAAATTATGTAGTTTTTTAATGAATTTATTTATATTTTTAATATAATAGTCATAATATTAACTTTATATGGATCATATAAGATCAGTGTAGTTACAATACATGAGCCATATATATATCAATGTATAGATTGTTATTACATTTTCCATTTTATTAATATTGTTAATATTTCAAGTCTAAATGTTTTAAAATAAGACACATGATGTGTTTTCCATGTAATTCAAAATGAACTGAAAAATATTTCAAACGCCAAAAATCATTTGAAAATCACAGATAAATGTGTTTGATTGTAAAACACTTATTTTCAACGTTGACCCGATGTCTTAAACTCTCATTAAATACCAAACGTATTATTAAAACGAACGTGAAAAGAAAAGACACGGGAAGGCGTTTTAGAAATAAAAGCTTTCGGCCAGGTGTTGTTTGACTTGCACCTTCTTGGCAAAAAGGTCACATTTTTAATTTAAAGGCCAGGAACATTGATTTATGGACCAATCTTTTGTCAAAAACGTTAGACTTTGAACTAAGAACTAATTATATTAGGGAAACGTTAACATTTGCGTATTATATTACTAGTTAAAAACTAGTAAAATAAATTTCTTTTTGTTGATTACTTAATAAATGTAAGCTAATTTTGTACAAGCACTGCTCGAAAATTAGCTTATCATTTGACATTGAACCCAAATATTAATTCTTGGACAAATATAGAGAAACAATCAAATTAGGTGAAAAATTGAATCCAATCATGATTTGCTGGGAAGTTTATCATTTCACGCTTTTTTAACGTTCACATTTATATATATATAACTTATGAATGTCGTCTAAAGTATTTTCAGTTATTGGGTTGTCCCTATTTTTAGACAAGTGAAAATCAATTTCCCGATAAATTTTGTACTTTTGACTTTTTCAGCGTATGGAGAAGTCGTGGCGACTTTGGAGAGGCTACAAATACAGTTGCGAAACATTTCCGGAGCGTTGGGCATTTCCGGACCAAGCATCGAAGCCGAGCTGGAGGCGGTGCGAACTCTTCTCATACAGAGACGTTTTGCGACAGCCCTTTCAACCCATCACAATCTTAAGAATTTGCTCCAATCCGGCAAAGTTTTCAAGCACCACGTTGGGGATGCGTCCAGCTTAGCTCGCGACGTATGTTATCAAAAATTGCTATTAAATTTAAATTTATAATAAAAATTGCAGATAAAATTAACGTCAAGTTAAAGGAATTGTATGTAAATAGTAGACATGACAAGCTGAAATTTTTTATAAAATAATCTGAGACAAAGTATTGATTTGCCTTTTTCCAATTTGTGTATATTTAATTATATTTATATATACATATCGTATTTTAATTTTATCAAACATGATATTTTAAAGTTTTTATTTGCTTAAATCTAAGCTTGTCTTTAAACTCTAGTATATTTGACTTACTAATATTTAACAGAAATTTAAACATCATCAAATCAATTAATTGGTCACTGTTATTACGTTATTACTGAAACAATCTACTAATACTTACATTAAATTGTATGACATTTTCACAAAAGTACTTTTTCGTAATTATTAAGTTAGATAAAAATGGACAAATCAATAAATATCTTGTCAGAAAAATATTAGCTATATTAGTCTACTCTTAAAAATAAGTTCACTGCAGAGTGAAATTGATCTCTTATTTTCACTCTCGACTTTAAATCATTTTCACTTATATTATTTTTATACACTTCTCACGACAAAAATGTATCCACTATACGCGTCAATCAAACAACAGTGCAGTTCATTTTAAATAAAAATGTATAACATTTATTTCCAAGTGTAAAAGCTAAAAGCTTCCATTGACTTTTGCCACGAAATTTTGTGGTGATTCACAGTCATTTAATCCAAATTCACAAGTTCAATATTTTTTCCTTGCCTTCGCCAATTAATTTGATAGGAGAACTTAAAACAAAGGGGATATAACTTGGACGGGCAAGTTCAGTTGACACAGGCCGTCTACAATGGCATTATGTAATGCATAATGGCGATGATTAAATCTATCGCTGGCTCCGTGGAAAGTAAACACAGATTTGTTACGAAACTGGACGAAGTTGACGAAGAATGTGGCCAGGCGCGTCGTCGCCCCCAAGTCCATTGAAATTCAATTACGTCGGGCTGATTTCGAGTTTATCGAATTAGCTGCTAACTCGATAGAGATGCTTAACGTAAAGTGGATTTCGCGAGATGAATCAAGACGGGCCACGTACCACTGAATCCACAGATTATGGCCGTGCAAAGGGACCGGATTTTCCTCCAAGCGTTTCCGCTTCTTGTTCTTCCCTTTTTTTCGTTCTTACATTCTTGTTCTGACTCAACGTAGATTGCGCTGTCGAAAAAAAGTTATTTTGTGCGAATTCTCAGAAATGTATTTTAAGGATTTTCGCAGTCATTTAATAACATGTGAAATTGTAAAATGAATTCTTCTTCAATTACATGCAAATTGAATGTACGCTAAGAAATATTTACAATTAAGAATCTTAAATGGAAACTTTTAGCAAGATACATAATTTGAAAATGGGACATTTATGAAAAATGTTGTAACGTGTGTGGATTATTTATACATGATTTGGTATGCAAAAAATATACATTGTCCTGCAATATCAATTTACTCTTTTTTTTATTTACCATGATTGATAAGAACAATTGTTCAGTCACTCTCTACCTAATATCACTATTAATAGCGTCGCTCTTAAAACCATTTCATCAACATTATTCTTCATTGAAACGTATCATTAACTCGATGGAAGAACGGAGACAGTGAGACGAGCAGAGTTGAGTATTTTCGAGTGTTGTTTGAGAATGAATAATGAATGTTTGCAGTGCGTCGAGGTATTAGAACAATGGCAAAGCTCCTCGGCCGCGACCGCCGCGGGATTCGGCGAGATGATGGCCGCCGCAGAAGAGCTGACGCGACTGCTAACGAGCTACGAGATGGAGGGCTTGCTCTTGGCGCACGACTCGATCGTGTCTTGCGTCGACGGCTTGCAGCGCAACAAGCACGATCCCTCGTCGCCCAACGGCCCACCTAGTCCAACGTCCAATTTGCGAGACTCTCGCGTCGTAGACAATATTAAAATCATTCGAATCGAAAAGACAAACGAGCCCCTTGGTGCCACCGTCAGGAACGAAGGCGACGCCGTCATCATAGGTAATTTAACATTTTTTTAAATCATTAATAATACATTATAATATATCATTAATGCAGTTAAACATTTGTATTCACCGCATAAGATATTATCATTATTTTCTGGTTTTAAAATATTATCTTTTTTATATATTAATTATATTATAATAATTTTGTAACTGATTTAAATGAAATAATAATTTGATGGAAATATAAAGAAAATAAATAAGACGTCCAATAACGTTTCCTTCATAATAACCTCTTTGATGAATCGATTCATTGATTAGACTAAATCAGTCTCAATTTTATATAATTTAGTGCAGTCCGGATTTTCTGATAAAGTTAAAAAAATAAGAATTGATGTCCACACAAAATTACGTCACCGTTTAATCTTCGTCTTGTAAGTCAAAAATAAAGTAGACCATTTGAATTTTCGAAGATATTTAAATTATTTAATTAGTTAGACTTCTTACACTAATCAGAAGCTATTTTAAAATAACTCAAAAGGTAATCATGATAAATTCTTGAAACTTTGACAATATATCTGTTTCAAAGGTAATTATCTTGATTACGTCATTTTATTTTTAAGTGATTAATACAAGTACATAATCAACGTTTCATATTAAGATTCAAATTATAAATTTAACAAGCATTTAAATTTAAGTTGAGGAATTTCATTTATAGTAGAACACTTTCAAAGGGATATATTTTTTTCTTATTTGTCAGCTTTTGTGAGAATTAAAAAAAAAATTGCCCTTATTTTTCATAAAGCTATTTTCTTCAATAACCTACTTTTTACATTGAAATTAAATTTTCCAAATCACATGCTGGTCATGGAATGTTTTAATATAATTTTTCAGTAAAAATTATGATTGAATAATATTGCTTTATATAAAAAAGGAACGTTGCAAAGTGTTTCAAACATTTTTTAATGAATGTGCAATTAAGATTGATGATGGTTTTTAGGTCGAGTTGTAAGAGGAGGTGCAGCGGACAAATCCGGTCTGTTACACGAAGGTGACGAGGTCTTAGAAGTTAATGGTGTGGAGATGCGAGGCAAGAGCGTAAACGAAGTGTGCGATATTTTAGCCGGCATGCAAGGAAGTTTGACTTTTTTGATATACCCAGCCCCGAGTCATAGAAACAACACTACCAATCGAAGAGAAGATAATCAACAGGTAAGAATCGACACTTGAAAAAATGTGTACCAAAAATGCTCGTATTCTCTGGAGGAACGAATTGTAAATATTGGAAAACAAAATGAGACCCTGACAAAAAGTGAATATTTTCTTTCAGCAAATACAGCATGTGAGAGCTCACTTTGACTACGACCCCGAGGATGACCCCTACATTCCGTGTCGAGAGCTGGGAGTCAGTTTCCAAAAAGGAGACGTACTCCACGTGATCTCCCAAGAGGATCCTAACTGGTGGCAGGCTTACAGAGAAGGTGAAGAGGATCAAACCCTTGCTGGATTGATTCCTAGCAAGACCTTCCAACATCAGTGAGTCTTACTTGATTTTGTATTCTTTTATTCACTCCAGTTTCCTATTTAATGCTTTTATGATGCTATTGAATATAAAAACTGCACTCAGATGACAAATCAGAATCACATGATATTGTATAAAATATATTTTGTATGTGATTTCATCATTTGTTATTTCACCACAGTGCTATTGAAAACCTTGCAGCTAATTTCAGCTAATTTCAGCTATGAAATCGCAGCTAATTTCGTCAATGAAGAATCAGCTTATTTATTATTATTTTTTGTTAAATGTTCGCAATGCTTTTGTTTTAAAATGTGTAACTGATACAGCGCAATGTATTTTTCAACAGACGCGAGTCGATGAAACAGACGATCGCTGGAGATAAGTCAACCGTGCGCGGATCTAAGAAATCCAGCACGCTACTTTGCGCGAGGAAAAATCCAAAGAAAAAGAAGAGGAGCAAATTCGGATCGCATTACAACGACGACGGCTTCCCACTTTACGCAACGACAACCATCGACGGTAAATGTTTAAACAAGTTTTATGGGACAAAAGTAAACTATTTGTACGAACTTGGCAAAAATGCTTTAAACCATTACATTTGTCCGTGGTTACAAACGTTTAAATAAATGGCTTTTATTTTACCGTTGGTTCTATTTATAAATTAAAGTAACGCTGCCAAGGAATTTTCAGAGTTTCTTGTCAAAGATTATTTGTAAAAAAAAAGTATTAAAAATCAACATTTTAAATACGCTGTTTTAAAATAAAATAACAATATTAATCAATAATGATTATGAACTATAACTTAATTTATTATAGACCTAAATGTACACGATATAAATCATGGTGATAGAAATTGAAATTATATCATGTAATTAATCAACTTTTTCATTCATTTCAATAGATTACGATAGCGAAGAAGTATTAACGTACGAAGAAGTAGTTTTATACTTTCCTCGAGTCGATCACAAAAGACCAATAGTACTTATAGGACCTCCCAATATCGGAAGACACGAATTAAGGCAGCGGTTAATGCAGGATAGTGAAAGATTTGCGGCGGCCATTCCACGTATGTAACTGAAATTTTGAACTTATCATATTCAACTTTTTAACATCAAATTTGTTTGACTATTTTATCAATTTTATTGTAATCTTCACGTATTAAATATAATTAAATATAAAACTTTTCTGTAAAGACAAAAAATAAAAAATACCTTAACGTTACAGATACAAGTCGACCTAGGAAGGACTCAGAAGTAGATGGCCAGGACTATCACTTCATATCGCGGGCGCAGTTCGAATCCGATATCCTGAATCGGAAATTTGTGGAACACGGCGAATACGAAAAAGCGTACTACGGCACCTCAGTCGAGGCGATTCGCTCAGTGGTAAATGCAGGAAAAATCTGTGTGTTAAATTTACACCCGCAAAGCCTGAAAATATTACGCAACTCAAATCTTAAACCTTACGTGGTTTTCGTGGCGCCACCTAGCCTCGAGAAGCTGCGCCAAAAACGCATTAAGAATAATGAGAGCTTC
This sequence comes from Aradophagus sp. ZL-2020, assembly GCA_022817685.1. Lineage (NCBI taxonomy): Eukaryota > Metazoa > Arthropoda > Insecta > Hymenoptera > Scelionidae > Aradophagus > Aradophagus sp. ZL-2020. Next base: position 24,818 of record JABFOV010001303.1, read on the forward strand.
AAAGAAGAGGACTTAAAAGACATCATCGAGAAGGCCCGCGAAATGGAGGATAAGTATGGTCATTTATTTGACATGATTATCATCAATAATGACACCGATCGGGCGTACAATCAACTTTTAACGGAGATAAATTCGCTCGAACGGGAGCCACAATGGGTGCCGGCGTTTTGGCAGACCGTCGAAAAATAAACAAGTGAAAATGAATGAAAAGAAATACTAAAAAAAAGAGGAAAAGTTAAATGTACTCCACGCTGTAAAAAATGGACGTAATCTGACTGTTCAATATCTAGCAGAAAAAATCAATGTGGTTATTCGTAGGGGGGAAAAATATAATGAAAAAATTACTGTATTTTGTAACAATAGGAAAACTGGAAAAATACGCAACATTTTTTTACATAATATAGTTTTCTATATATTTAGGTAGAAAATCCGCCCTACCTAACATTTAAAGAATGTTCAAATCGTATACTGTCTGTGTATACTGTAAATCGTATACTGTAGATGGACAATTGCCAGTTTTATAATAATAATGATAAAAAGTAACACAAAATTGTACTACACTTTAAGGTATCAAATTTTCTGACATTACAATAAATTGCATAGCGGAAACACGTTGAAATTTAAGCAAATATCCAATTTTAATTGCAGAACAAAAAATATACAATTTAACAAAAAATTGAATATTGATTGATGAATATTAGATTCATCTTTTACCACTATAAACTAATATAATATACAAGAAAATTGTTGATTTCTTCTACGTAGAAAGTAAAATGTAACTAGGTATTTTTTATTTTATCAATACTATAAAAAAATTACTACCCAACAGCTAAAAATCATTTTCAGTTACTGGGTAGTTAACGATGTTTTACTATATTATATAGTAATGTTTCATAATTCTCCAGTTCACATGTACATGTAAAAATAATTTTTTCAATATAATTTTTCTCCTCATTCTTCAAATAAGTCTTCTATCCATTTTGTATATTAAAGTCGGTATTTTGAATTGATCTAACTCGATTTCTAATAACTTTTCATATTTTAATACTCATCAGATCTATCAATCACAAGCTTCCATTTAAATTAAATTGGAATCTCGAGAAATCTTATTCAAAAGGTTAAGCATACTTAACTGCCCTTACTTGATTCTCACAACTCTATCAATTTATTAGTATGACCAATTCGCTTTTGCGTGAAATGTCAATTTAAGTAATGTAAAAATACATCAACCTTGGTATTTTCAATTAAAATAAAATTTTATCTGATAAAAGGATTCAAATTGGTAAATGGATACAAGCCGACTTTGAAGAACAAAAATTAAACAAAAATTAATTTTCATCTGCTAGATTATCAAACTTCTACTGCAGTTCGAACAGTTCGAGAACTATTAAAATAATTTTGATTCCAAACTATTCAAGTCTTCTCATTATTAATATAGATCTAAAACTGTTCGAACAAAATTCATAAACAAGCTTCAAAATTGCGTTATATTTAACGGTATTCACATAATTTATGAAAACAAACTACAATCGTAATGAGTGCACTACTATACTTG
>JABFOV010001304.1:0-26369 GCA_022817685.1 Aradophagus sp. ZL-2020
CTACTAAGTGACTGATATACTAGCTATATACGTGATCTAGTAGCAATGAGTGTAAGAGACTAACAGGGGATGTGAGAGATATGCCTCGATCAAGAGCTGTTGAAGAGGTGACAGGACAGGAGGCGGGGCGGGGGGCGGGGGGGTGGGCGGTGGTAGGCGCCAGTGGGTCAGGGCACCGGAGTGGGGGTGAGAATAATAAACGTCTGCCCTCACGTTACGCCAATCACTTCTTCAATGCTTTAGTGGACAATCGATTCATCCGGTCAGACCGTTTTATCACTGGCTAACATAGTTTTACGCGGGTTTTAGAACAAGCGGAACGAATCGCATGAATATGTAAGACGCAGTCGCAAGTAAACGAGGAAACAAGTTATTCAAAATGAGATAATAGCTGGATTTATTTACTAGTTAAATAAACTTCGAATGTTCTTGCAGTTTGAGCTCGTGTGCAAAGCAATATTTCACGCACTTGTGCGCAAATCGTTAGTTTGCATATGGATTACCAAGTGCACAAAGTATCCAGTTTACGCACCAGAGCAGAAAATTAATTTTTATTAGAAACGGTGAATGATGAGTCAGTCGGACGTAATATCGATATTATTAAAAATATATATAAAATATATATAAAAAAATATATATAAATATAGATAAAAAATATATATAAAATATATATCGATATTATTAAAAATATATAAAAATATTGAAATAATATTTTTCCTATGTCCAAAGGAAATAATATTTTTTAATATTACGCCGTTATAGGAATTTCATCGCAAAACGGCAAACATTATTTTCGAAGATAGTTATTTCGTGTCTAAAACAAATGACGTTGGCGCATTTCTTGCTTCGGTTTCTTTCCATTGTTCGGCTTTTTCAAATTAAAATGACGAATCTTATTACCTAGTCGTGAAAAAGTGATCGCACGCGATTAATTATCGAAGTCGAAAGATTTTAGTAATTGTGTCGACTTTGCGTTTCGTAAGAGCGAAGTGAGGGGTTATCGAAACTTGCGCAAATTTCGGACCACCACGAATCCTTGCTTTTGACCCAACGCCCGGATGCATTGGTAATGATTCGCTATCGTGTCAGAAGATGGCAAGTCGTTTCCCACACTTCATTTGCCATTATATTAGCTATAACGATGACGAATTGTCAAACGTTATTGTACCTTTAATATTTCCCGTCTTAAAGTGGGTGTATCATAAAATGAAAAATTGCAAAGTTCTATGTATTTAAAATTGTGTCATATATATTATTGTTCATATTAATAACTATCATTATTTATAGAATCAAAAAAAAATCTACCCCTATAATTTGTTTTTTTGTAGAAGCAAAATTTAAAAAATATATACATTTTTTTACAGCCTTAAATTAAAATATTCAATTTAAATAATTTATTGTCTTTTTATTATTTCAATAAATAATAACGTTTTTCCATCGATATTATGTTGCATGAAAAATATTTTAATACAAAGAAACAATTTTGTATTCATTGTAAAAGGAAATATTATTATTAATATTATTATTAATAATTAGTATCTTTCTTGAGTGTCGTGACATTCTCACTTTAATGACAATGGCAAAGTAAAAATGGTTATCCTCTTATTGAAAATAATTATAGGAATTACCGATTCGCCTTATCTCTTCGAGTTATTGTCTTTCTCCTTTCGAAATAATAAACTTCTTTATAATGTGATATTGGACATTACTTATGTCATCAAAGCTTCAATGTCTAGGATGATCGAACACGTTAATGAATTTGCGAATTTCAATTCATCGGTTGATATATTCGCCATTTCAACTGTTTTCGATCAAATTTATAAATTCTAGACCTTTCAATAATAAATAAAGTAATTTAATTAGAATGATTCAAACATATTTAAATTATTTGAAAAATAAATCCGCATATTTTTTTGTATTAAATGTACACGAAACAGTATGTTTTTTATAATTGTTACAATACATTTGTCTGCACTGAGAAAATCATATTGTAACCACTACAAGATATATTGTAACGTGGACAATTTCATATAGTAAACTGTTTACGACATCACATCGTAACTGACTTCAGCCAATGACATTACTAGATCGTTTTGTTTCGACCAATGAGCATGCTGGAAATTGTACAATCCACATTGTACAATATCGTTTTCTCAGTGTGGCATTAACTAAATACATTACATATATAACATCTTTCAAATTAATTAAAATCGTTTCAATTAAAATATAAGAAAAAAATGTGTTGCAAAAAGTTTCTAGAGCGTGTTCGATTGGCAAGAACTGACATTTGATTGGTTGGCCCAGTACAAGGTCAAGAAAATTGATCAACAGTACATCAACATTTTCAGTCACTTAAACTGTTCACAAATATGTCTTCATACCATTTTAACATTAAAATAAAAATTTTTCATAACACTATTACGTTAATCACAAACAGGCGACATTGAGTCGAAATTGCCACCTTTAAATAAAAATAAAGATAACGATATCTCCCTGCATTCGCAATGTTTACAGTTCTTTTTCTTCCGTAATAAGGCAGTGGTGTCTCTTTCAAATTTGAATTTTATTACACGACATAATAAAATATATTTGTCCTAAGGTATATTTTATTGCAAAAACAGATAACGTATTTATTAGCACGTTTCTTTTTTCATTGATCTTATTACCCTCGCTATTTTTCTTTTCGTATCATTTTATCCGCAAAATAACTCCCTGCGTCATTGAAACCCTCGACGGAGCAAAATATTGATCAGAAACGAACTTTCGTGCTTAATACAATAGAAAATACGTTCCCTAAAGCGGCGTTTCACACTTCCTGCAAAGTCCGGCGCATTTCGTTTGAAATTGAACTTGAGTCAAGTGTCTTGTTTTTTGCCTTATTGCGTCATTGACGATTTTTAACGAGCTTGCTCAGACCGTGAAATTCACTTGCAAGTTAAGCGAAAGAAAGAAGAAAAAGTTGGTTCGATAATTGACGAGTTCTTCACGACAAGAGGAAAAAGAATTGGCGGACAAAAAAAAATGAAAGAAAATGAGGCTTGGCAGACCTTCTGTTTTCCCTGCTAGTATCTTTATTTTCTAACATTCTACAAGTTCGTGGAGCCTAGTTTTCAATCTGACTGCAATGCTTTCCAATGCTAATGCAAATAATGAATGTATAACTTCAAAAGAAATGTTAACAATGAAACAATGAGGTGCAACAAACGCAGAAAAAGTTGATAAAGATTGAAGTGGAAAAGTGTCAAAAAGTTGACAAAAATTTAAAGTTGAATTTCATTTTTTTGACAAATGTTTTCAGTTGTGATTTGATATATAAAAATGTTGATTCAATCGTTTAATATTAATTAAGTAAATGCAGCTGAAGTTTATTACCTCGTGCTCATTTGTTGTATTAATATTGATATAAATATTGATATAAAATTATAAATATATTAATAGTATACTATTTATAAAATCATATATTTGAAGTATAATTGGAGTAGATTTTTTGACAGAGAAATATATTCTTAACTTCGCGCTGTGAGTGAAATGCGCAATAAAGGCGCATTTTTCCGGTGAGAAAAGGACAAAGAAACGCACGTGGATCGATGGATTAATATATTTGAATTTTTTTTCTCCACCACACTGGTATTATAGATACTTTTTCGTTATCTTGAAATTGAAAAATTGTGTTTCAGTGTTTGATTACGTGCAAGTCACTAAATATTATGTTAAGTTAGTGATTAGATAACTTATAAAAAATTAATGATTTCTTCAAATAACAAGTAAAGCAAATAAAATTTAAAAAACTCACATTTATTATCATCACACATAATTTTTCTTCAAATTACTATTTAAAAAATCTCAATAATTTAAATCTCAATAATTAAAAAAAAATGTTATTTATAATATAATTGACATCTTTTAAGAAATCATCTTAGGTTACATTAAAGATATTTTGAAAATACATTTAGTTTGGAGCACAATTAACCAATTGCAATTTTATATTACAAAGTAATAAAATTTTACGAATATATTTGCAACGCAGAAAAAAAAAGTACAACATTAGAACAGTCTTGAAATCGATGCTGGATTTATGTTTTTGAGCGTATTACAGGTGAAAGCGTGAATGACAAAAGAAGATTTACAACTTCCAACATCTTTCTTTTTCGTATATAAATTATTGCATGTACCCTTAAAGAATAGTTTTTGTAAATCAAAAAAATAAATATTTATTCAATCATTATATATATATAAACAAGTAATAAGAGAAAAATTTAAATTTAAATTTAAAAGAGAAAAAATCGAAGAAATATTTAACAGTAACGATTAAGAAAAATTTATTTGCATTAATTTAATACTTCAAGTGAAAATATAAATGTGACAATAAATATAATTTTAATTTCTAATTTTTTTTTGTCTCTGAATATGTCCTTAGCAACTTTATGAAAACATTATTTTTTCAAACTATTTTAATATTCCACATTTTTCAATTACAGAGTAAAATTAGTAGTGAAATAGGATTCTAACCTGAATGTGAGGAATGAAATTCAGAAATTGAAGTGTATGTTATTAGATTTAATTGATTGTTAGTGGAACGTATAGGTGAATGAGCAGGAAATGTAAACAACGTTCGTCGACTGAACGAATGAATGAATCTATGTTGAACAAACGAGTGAACCCAATCCGAAACGTGGTCAAAAGTTGTTTCAAATAAAAACCGATATTATTCACACGTGTCAAAACTTGAATTTCCGATTTTTAATTATATTTTGAATTACATTTTAAATTATTCCATTTCACTTCATATATACTTTCATTAAATTCTAATTACACTCACTAATTTTCCATCTTCAAAAATCTTCAAAATTTTTAAACCAATTTCCTATTGTACTCCAAAAATTCCACCTCACAATCTCTAAGATTTCTCGAAAATTCTTCCAAAACAAGAATTGCCATCAGGTTGATAAACATTTGATCCACAATTTCATCATAAAACAACAAAATTCTAATAATAAGATATAAGTACAAAATCAATTTAAAAAAAATCATCCCCAACCAATCCGAAATACTTTACCAACAAAGCCAAGTGAAGCTGGAAAAGCTTGACAAGAAGGTAATCTTTGTTCCGGCGAGCGATTGTTTGAATTGGACTAACCGATCGTATTTTCCGTTGCAAAGGTCCTCGATTGTCCTGGCCGGTGCGTCGTCGCGAGCGTTTTGTCCGTTCGGCACCGTTCAATAAACGAGCGTGCGACGCTCGCGCGGGAACAACCTGCGCCAACGAGTGAACGTCGTACGCCGGAAGCGGGAATTTCGGGGAAAAAAGGCGCACCGCACGAGCTGACGAGCGGTCGTAAACTAGCTGACGTTTCTCCGCCAGGCAGAGCGTTATTATTGAATTGTACCGGACCGGGCCCGTGGTCTGACATCAGACCATGTGGCCCCGACCAATCGCGGACAAGCCGCCGGTGCATGCGCTCTGACATAGCCGCGCTCATTTGCCGGCGAATAATCTCGGATATTCCGACGGGAACGCGGCGCCTTAAGGTCTCCGACTTTTTCCGGCTTTCCCATTCGCCGCCCGACGCCCGCGCCAATTTTCACCGCGGTAAAATTCCCAACCCGTCCGTCACTCGGGCCGCGAGTGCTCGCGATAACGATGACCCCGGCTCGACAAATTCTGACACTGTCGTTTCGAGTCGACGGTTTTTCCATGCCACGTCCACGTGGAATGGTCACTGGGAAATTAATGAAATTTTTAATTGATGTTTAAATTCAATGGGTGTATGGCCCATTGGTCAAACGTACTGCTTGTTTAATAGGAATTAACAGTGACGGCTCATTTTTGTCAAATATTTTTTCATGATAAATTGGTGATTCGATCTTACTACTTGATATGCTATTTACACTGAGAAAACTATTGCAATAGTCGCAATGTCATATGGTAAACTGTTTACGATATCATGTCGTAAGTTCAGCCAATGAGATTGTTAGATTACTTCATTTCGACCAATAAGCACGCTTGTATGCTTGAAAAAGTTGGTCCTCACTTCAGCAAAATTAAGATTGATGATCAGTGGAGAATTTAATAGTTTTTAATGGGATGGGGTGGAAATGGGAAGTATTTTGATATACAGTTATCATGATTGGATTAATAATGGCATGTAATGGCATGGTGTTAATAATAAAAGAATCTACATGGGATCCTACATAGGAACCCACACCATTTGAAAACATTTAGATATCCATATGGATTCAGTTTGATCAAATCATAAGCTAAAAAGGAACCCAAGTAGATTCTCAAATGGTACGGCTTTCTATATGGGAATCCACATAAGTTTTTAAGTAGACTTCTACATGGGATTTTATAAGAATTTTTTGCTAGGGATGTTCAAAAATTTTTCTCTTGAAAAAGGACGCACTTACGTTAACTGAATTTACAGACTTTTTTTGAAAGAAAAAGTTGTCACTTTTTGAACATGCCATTGAATTGAATAAAAATTGAATTGCATTGAAATTGAATTGCATTTATAAAATACATGTATAAATGCAAGTTGTTTTGTGGTAATTGCAAAAAAAATTAAATTAACAAATGCTTATTTAAGTTAAATAGATGTTTTTGTTTACTTCTAATAGAAATCAAATTATAACGTTTATAAGTGAAAATATATTTGATAAAAAAGAAAATAAAAAAATGCTATTGTTAGAGGGCGATCGATTAATTAAGTTTTCGAGGCACGAGCGTTAACATTTTCAGAGAAAAATGTGAGGAATGTGATTGAGCGTTCGAAAATAATAACTGGGGTTTGATGGATGTGAATTGTCCAATGAATTTGACTAATTCAAGGCGCACAAAACATCGGCAATGGCTGTGAAATTTTTTACGTTGGGAGATAAAAATTACTGACTTATCGTAAGTTACAATGAATCACGTGATGTAAACTAGAATTTATGAATTATATCTATATATATAATGTACTTGAATTTAATGACTTTATTTTAGTTTTTATTAACTCATTATTTTTTATTTTTTATTTTTTATTTAATTTATTTATTTTTATTTTACAAAAGGATAGAATAACGTCTAATTCCATAGTGTTCTTAAATATTGGACAGTTTTCTTTCTTTTTTTTTTTTCTGGCGACCTTGATTTCATTCGACGCTAATGTATCTTACAAAAGCAACTTTGAAACATATACATATATTCAAATATTAGCAGAAACTAAAAAAGGATGAAAGAAAAAAAAAACAGTAATGCAAAAAAATTGGTATGCCCATTGAAAATTTTAACAAAATGACTCAATCAGTTGTATTGCGTATTGCAATTTTCGCGTGTCGCGTTTTTATGTGCATTTCAACGAAAAAAAACATTTCATTTGTTTTTATGTTTTTATTCATTTGAATAAAAAAACTTTTTTTTTTAATATTATGTTTTTGCACATTACTTTTCCTTTTTTCAATTTTTTTTTTTCATTAATCATTTTATTTTTATTTATTTTTTTGTTTTTAATTTATTTAGTTTTTATGTAACCATATGTATTTTCATATGCAGTTATATCTATTTATAAATATTTAAATGCAATATGAGAGACCTTAATAAACTTTGAATTATGTTACTAAGTCGAATAAGGCTGATTCTTACCATCAGTAGAGTATCTGGTGTAAACAAGATAAAGATACAACACGTGCTCTACTTTACCGACAAATTTTAGAGGATTCATCAGTCAAATAGTGTGTTTGTATCAGGACAAATAATAATTGTAGTACAATGTGTAGTTGAGACGTTCAAAATCATATTTGTAAGTCATTAATCAATGATATTGAAATATTAGATTCTGACTGTTCAAGCTGATTAAATCTAAATAGTCATTCGTCGCAAATGAACTGTTCATTTGTACATAGATTTGTATAAAATAGGTTATCAAGTTGTAGGTCTTTATTTAACTGCATACAATACTTTTCTTTTGCTGTCTAAAATAAATGTTTTTCGGTTAATGTTTATCTCGTCAGATGAGAAAGTTTATATGACGTCTTATCTACATTTATATAAAGTTTTATTCAACTGATCACATTGACTAAATAATTGTGTTCTTTTTGTAAAAATTAAAAAAGAAAAAAAATTTTAAAAACAAAGTTTCTTGATAATTAAATGCTTAAATTTATGTGTTCAAAATTGACTGTATAAAGATCAGTTTGTGTTCAGTTTTCGACGTATGATTATTTGGACGAATGTTTTGAACTTAAAACTCTGAATAGACTGTTGTCAAAATTTCATAATAATTCTTAATTAGTATGTTAAGCTCTTGATTTTCGCAGTTACAATTACCCAAAAAGAACAATGTCTCTTGAAATATTTGTTGGCAATGTTCGGATGCTTTCCTTAGAAGGTGAGTTTGTCATTATCATTTGTAAAACATAACCTTTACTGTGTATTTACTGATTTATATCAACATAGAGGTTTTAGTATTTTCAGTGAAATTTAACTACTTGACATGTTAAAAGATTTTTATTATTTGCACAAAGATCCATGTATATGTTAATGGGAACATGGAAAATTGATTTTTTATTAACAAATAACTGTTTGTTTACATTAGGAATTATATATATATATAAAAAAAACTTATAAACAGAGGGCTGTTTTCTTCAAACCATTGTTCTTGGTGTTTGTGTTGTTTACTTCAAACCATTTATTTGTATATTTTATTTTATGTGTACAATATTGTTTATTTTTTACAAGGGTAAAGAATTTTGCTAAATCTTCAACCATTTTATGGTTCTTTTGGAAAAGTGGGGGGAGAAGATATATTTTACTTAGAATTTAATGATACTTGCAGTTATAATTACTTCGCTTATTTATGAACAGAGATTATAGAAGTTGTTTTGTTTTAGGAAACTACAAAGAATTAGGCAACTTGATTCCAAAGTATTCGGACGTGTTAATAAAAAATAGCCAGCACTTAGGAAATGTATTAGAAACCTTAGAACTTCAGCGACACTCCATTGGTTTTTTAGCAATTCTGTGCGCTAAATTACAAGTTTACATTTCTGGCAACAGCCCGATAACTCCTGAAACTTTCAAGCCTCTACACAATGAAGTGTGGGATTTTTTTCACAAATGCAACAGCAAACAAATCCGCTTTGCTGCTGATACATGTAATTATTACATACATCATTTTTCTCTTATCATTATAATTTTCGTTTTACCATATATGATGCAAATAAAAAATCGATATTAAATTGAAATTTACCTTATTGTTTACTTTATAATTACCTTACTTTGTAATTTACCTTATTGTTTACTTTGTAATTACAAAGTTTTCATTCCTTCTAAAATAAATTTGTTAACAGATGCAGAACTTTGTCACCTCTTGACTGAAACATTGATCAAATTACACATACCTGTACGTGGAATAGGACTTTTGTGTCATGCAATCCAAAAAATACAACTCAACGAAAGTCAATTGACGTCCATACATGCCGATCTGTGTCAATTATGTTTGATGTCAAAGTGCTTGAAACCAGCACTTAAGTTCCTTGATGTGGACATTGTTAGTATCAGTCGTGAGACAGATACTAAATATTATTTGCTGTATTTCTATTACGGTGGTATGATTTACACAGCTTTGAAAAATTACGAACGAGCATTTTACTTTTTCGAAGTATGTATGACCACACCTGCTTCCTGCGTCAGTCACATAATGCTCGAAGCATATAAAAAATATATACTCGTATCGCTCATACTTAATGGAAAAATCATCAATCTACCAAGATATACTAGCAACGTTGTTCACAGGTGATTAATTAACATATATGACATTTGACGTTTATTTCAAAAGTTTTTAGTTCAAGAACCTTTATGAGATTCGAATTTATCAAACAATTGAATAAAAAACTTATACTTTTTTATAGATTTATTAAGCATTTAAGTCGACCATATCAAGATCTGTCTGCAGCTTATGGAACAAACAATTGCAATGAAGTGCAAGAGGTGATAGCAAAATACCAAGATGTTTTCACACAGGATAAAAACTTGGGCCTTGTAAAGCAAGTGCTAAGTTTTCTGTATAAAAAGAATATTCAGGGACTGACAAATACATTTTTAACGCTCAGTCTGTCGGATGTAGCTAGTAGAGTAAAATTACCAGGACCTGCTGATGCAGAAAAATATATTTTAAATATGGTAAGAATGTTTCATTTATTATTTTAGCTCTAAAATAAAAAGAAGGAAGTATAATTTAAGGTGTAAGTTTGAAACAAAAATTAATTAATTGTAAAACTTGAAAATTGTGGGAGTGTTGCTAGAAGATTGACTTTTTCTAATATTACATTGACATTGCAGATCGAAGATGGTGAAATCTACGCTACTATAAACCAGAGAGATGGAATGGTTGTTTTTCACGATGATCCTGAAAAGTATAATTCTCCACGTATGTTGGCCAAATTAGAAAAAGAGATGGCAATTTGTGCAGAATTAGGTAAACGTGTTCTCGAGATGGAAGAAGAGGTAATTGTTTCGCCGCAATATATACGTAAAGCGTGTGGTCCCAATGACCAAGACGATCAGAGTGCTACTGTACCACCAGCCAACGTACCTGGCGTTCAAGTCCAGCATAAACATAATACATACTCAATGTAACATAGTATCATTTCAATTTTGTCATTCTTAAATATAAAGCTGAAATAACAAATTTCAATTGCCATTATTAATCAGTTTGACACTTTATAATGAGTTATGTAAGACAATTGAATTTTCCTATGTGATCCTCCATATTTTTGTTTACTTATTGTTTCTCTTATCCAATAACTATTGTCATTTGGCTTTGTATGTTAATGAATATTTTGTAATTCAATCAGAAAAAATGTTTTTTGACATAATAACTCAATCAGCCACGTTTCTTACCACAATACCACAATAATATTACTGTAACTTTTAATTTTTAGGTACTTTTACGGTATTGTTGTAAAAAAACGTGTTGAATTTAGAAAAGAAATATATTAAAGCAGTATAACAATTAACTGGAGTTTTATTTGTATTTATAATTTTCAAAAAGAACGTTTGAAAAAGGTAATTCTAAAGTTAATTTTTGACAGTTGGCTTCATTTTGTGTTGACGTTCAGTTTTTGAGATTTTATCTCATATTAAACCTCTTTTTCAATCCAGTACTATTAATCAAGATTAATTAATTAATTAATTAATCAAGAAACGTCATCTGCGAATGGTTGAAGACTTGTACAAGTAATATATTAAAATACTTGGAGATTTATTTTTGAATTGTAAAGAATTTTAACACAAACGCGTATAACTATTGTTATAAAATACAGGAAAATAGTGTACAATATTCATACTAATATTTTTCCAAAGTTACAAAAAAAAAAAACGAAATTAAAACTACAAAAAACATAGAGCTGCTACTGTTTGAACAAATATCTTTAAGGGCGAAAAAGAAAGATGAAAAATGATAATTGAAAACATATTTACCAGCTTGTATGATAAAGTGATGCCAAGAACAAAAATTTTGTACAAATTATTAACAATTATCACAATTAAATAATCATTTTTGTAAGTTGGTGAAAAGTAGAGAATAAATTGTAATAACGTTAAAATAAAGAATTGTTTTTCTAATGTACTATAGGAATAAATTATATAATGAAAATTTATCTTTGATCAAATTGTTTACTTTTTATTATTCTAAATTTCATACTAACTATATATATAAAAAAAATCTGTATCTAATTTCTAACTTCAACATAGAAAGATAACACTTCATTTTTACATTTTTGTGATGTAATTGTATCATTTTCATGATAACACTGTAAAAATGTATTTGTAGGAACATCGTTCATCAAAGAAAACGATAATGAAACCTTTGGCATCACTTTATTGGTTACATTGACCATATTACAGATTTATATCGTAAAAATAGTGTCAACTGTTTCCGCCATGTATATGCTATTACAGTAGGACCTATATCGCATGGTGTGTAAAGAGTGCCGACACACGCCCACCATATATATAAACTCTACTAACATATTCTCTCAGTAACATTTTTTTCTAATAATTTTTAATTGCCTCTATACATAGACGTTTCCCTAATTGTCTTTAATCATCTCTACAGACCCGGACAGCTTGATGTAGATCCTACTGTATTTAAAAACGATACTTATCTAATTTCAACAATCGGTCAACGATAAGTAAATTAATCTACTTTATTTTTAAGTAAGCCTCGCGGTAAATACATTGTACTCAGATAATAATGAATATACAGTCGTTAGTTTCCTTTCTCTGTCAGTATTCATATTGTAAACAGCTTTTTGGATGAAAAGCCATACTTGTTCGCATTCAGGTGGATAATTCGTCTGCAATGCATGAAAAATTTTGTAGGCTACGTCCACTGCGCGGAAGAAACTTTCAATTCTATAGTAAACTTTGTCAACAACGACAAAGTAATCTTGAACTTCATCCACCGTTGGCGCAATAACAACAATTTGAGGCTGCATTGGTATACCATATTTTGCACTTTTCTCTCTACGTACGTTTAAAGCTTCCCTCATCTCTTCGATGCTCTGAAAAACGTACATTTCAATTATCATCAAATTATTTTCAATTGTCTTCTACTTCTAGTACCAAATCAATTTACCATAACGTGTAAAATAAACGAATCAGAAATTTCTCGTCGAGAAGGTCTCCATTGACCTAATCCTTTTTTGTTGACGACCGTTATAACGGGAAACAACTTTGTCAGATTGGTAAAAATGTTCAGTTTACCATGATCTATAATAACATATACATCCCTCATTCAAACATACAACACAATTGTCAGTTCAATTACGAAACTCAGTATTATCAGTATTCGTTACCTGATATAATATCACATTCCCTAAACGACGGTTCCTTATCTTTCAACTTATGGAGTATAAACTTAGCAAACTTGGTCCATTCGATAGACAATTTAAATTGTGCTTGGGGAAACATATTATCGAAATCGATCTCCAACTGAAAACAATTTTTATTTAATATAGTAGCACATGACGTTCTTCGACATTTTTGTCTACCTTTATTACAGACTTTTTTAACATTCGCGATTGACTCTGAATAAATACAAAATTATTTTGTATTATAAAAATAATGTAAAGAAAAATAATTACCAAAGTATACCCTTGAGGTAATTTCAAGCAAGGGAATTGTGTGTAATAATCTATTAAGCTCGGTACTTTAAACGTTTGTCCAGTTTCCCTCGAACTTTGTCGCATCGTTACCCTTGCTAAAGTCGTCGAGGACCAAGATTGAATGACTTTTGACCACGGATTGGTATTACTTTGAAGCCATAATATCGTGTCTCTTACTTGCGAAGATATTTCTAAAAATACAAAATAAATCATTTTTCGTTTTGTTTTAAATAATAGTAAAATATGTAATTCCATAATATTACAAACCTATAGGGACATCTTTAGTAGGTATCGAGTCCTTGTCCGCATTATGTTTCGCAATGAGTTTATGCCTGATGAGAGATCGTCGTACATTGTAATACCTCGTTAATAATTTTCCTTTATAAGAAACTTTCTTGTCCTTCGTATTATTGCAGATCCAAACAGACTATATTTTTACAAGAAAAAGAAAAGATAAGTTACATTCAGATGAAATACGTTTAATCTAATGCAATGAAAAAATTAAATTAATTAATTAAATCTTATTAATTATTGTTATTAATCAATTAATTTAATGGAATTCTTACTTTTTCTTCGGTCGGGAACAACTTCACTATGCAGTCAGCTAATTTGTTTATTCTTTTGACTGGCAATCTATATGACATTAAGATATAATTTGTATGAAAATGTGTGTTGTATGTGAGTAAGGAGTATAGAAAAAATAACCATTACTTTTTTTGAAGATCACTAGATAACTCAGTTGAAATGATTATATCCGCTAGTTGATTCCTCGAAGCATCATTCAACGCCCCGTCGTCCCTGTATTTCGCCAAAATCAGTTTTCCTTGTGTCGACCTCTCAAGTGTATCTATTAAGTTCTTCAAACAAATGCCATAATTTATATAAAATTAATCAGTCTATTAATGAAAATCAATCAATAATTTGATACATCAATTAATTTAATATATTTTCAAAGGGAAGTAAACGAATAAATTACTCCTTGTCGTTGAAACAAAATTAATAATTTATTATACAAAGATGATACATATATCTTTTCCCTCTCTTACTGTAACCATTAATTTATTCATCGCGGAGCAACCAACTGCGTATCTCTCTCATTCGAGGCGAGAAATTTTCACCCGCATTGATTTTGTAATAATAAGATTCAATAAATCTAAAGTAAAAGGCTAATGTCTTTTCGAACGGAATGTTAAACACGAAATGGGATTTGAATAATTGATCGAAAGCATGGCTCGACGATATCGTTTCGATTGGGATCAAATTATTTTCGACGCTTAAAAAGTAGGAGGAGATTTCGGATCTGCTTGTTCCCACTGCAACGATGAAGGGGTAAGGATTCGAAGAATTCAAATCTTTCAACGAAGTGTTGATCTGAAAAGAAAAATCGCATATATATGATTACGTTACAAAAAAGATATATACGTTTTCCACGTGGGAATATCTACAGTATTTGAGCTTTTTTTAAAAATTAAACAAATTTGAAATTTATTTATTAAAAGTTATTAAAGTTGAAATTGAGTAAATCCACGTGAAAAACTTTATCCTCATTTAAATAAATTATTATATTTTAATTTTCAAAATAGAAGTTTGATAAAAGTATATACGTCATGGAATACTATGAGCTTGTCCTCGGTGAGTGATCCTTTATCGTCTTTAGCTATTCCTTTTATCGGGAGCAACTTTAATAGAGCTATATGTGCTTGTGTTGTTTCATCCCAGCCTAATTCTGAAGGTTAATTATTGCGTTATTTGATTGTTATAAAAACTATCTAAATTATTCGTACACAACATCTTCATGGGTTGATGTACAAATAAATTATTATATTTGATTTATATGAATGATTTTACCATTACTTATCAAAACAGAATGTCAAAATTTTTTCTAACTATTACATTTTTGTATGTGAATGTTTACAATTTATTTAATTTGTACTGTTTTACTATAAATTTCAATCATCGATATGTTTTTTTTATTTTTACTGTTTATATTAAATTTAATGTACAATTTATTAGCAATATTTCAAAAAAAAATTCATAATTCTTAATGTTTGCATTTTTTTTCATTGTTCATTATCATTGTTTACAATCAGAATTTTTTTTATTATTTGAAATTGTTGAATAATTGTAAAATCACTTATATAATTAATAAAGTTTGGTAAATATATGTATAATGATTATTAAAAATTGTTCACCGTCAATTTCTATACAAAACTTTTTTGGCCTTGAAGAATAATACTTCTTGTAGATATTAATAATCAGATCGCTTGTGAAATTCGTTAGCTTTATATTGGGGTATATTAACGAGAATTCATAATTGATCTGAAACAACAGATTTTAAGGGAATTTAATAACATTTTAAATACATAAAATTAATCATTAAATCATTCATGAAATTAATCATAACATCTATCATTATTTTATAAAGAAATTATAAAAGTAAATAATTTTTATAAAACAATCAAATGCAATTAATTAATAAGTAAAACGATCGAAACATTTTTTAATTAAAATTATCCTCAAGATGTTGGTGGATATTACCAAATAAGGTATCGCTTTGAAAATTGGATAATCCGTCAAAATATTGACAGAGTTGTTTCGTCGGTTGAGGAATGTAACTTGCATTGCGAATTCGACGTCGCTTTTCAAACTTGTTGCATCCATTTGTTTCAACGCCTCTTCTTGATCGTTAATAAAATCGGGATCATAAGTAGGATAAGTTTCCAAAATAGGCTCGGAGGTTCGACTTTCGACTGCAGGTGTACCTATTTTTGATTTCTTAAAGGACTTTCGTTTTTTGCTTTTCATCATACTTTGTCTGTACTTTCTATTGACAGTTCTCAAACGCCAAGAAAAAAAGCCACTTCTGTCAACGGGATCGTAAAATAATCCCTACGAAAGATCAAAATTTTAGTTATCGTTTAGTTAATTAATTATTGGAATACGTGAAATATATTAATTATTTAAATTATAATCATGTTTCATTTAAATAATTTAATTAGAACTCATTGATTTATTGTTCTGATTAGCGAATAGGTAAATGGAAAAGAACAAAAATTATCGAAGTTTCTTTTTTGCTTATTTTTTTTTCGAATCCAATTTATTTTTAAATAAATTACTAATAATAATAAATTTTCGCGTTAATAATGTTTAGTTATGATCCTTGTTTATAATTAATGGTAAGTAAATCACAACATATGTTTTTTTAATGATTTATCTATATGTCTTCTTTTATGTTAGTTATAAAATAACATCACCTCAAACGGTTATGTAATTATTTTTAATCACAAAAGTTATAAACAAATTTTATTTAATAATAAATTTTTTCAGGTTGTTGGAAGTACAAAGTTGTGAGTAAAAATTGCTCCAAAGTACCACTAATAATTACAAGACAAAATGTAAAACTTACATATCCAAATTTGGAAGCGGGATCGTGTAAATTTGGGAAAACTTTGATAATTTCTTTAGCATACATAATTTTATCTTCTTTCGATGGATGCATGCCACATCGTTCGATCATAAGATTGACAACTAATTTCACTAAAGTCCTTCGACTTCGAATGTTCAATTCCTTCGTTTCCTGATATTCTCTTATGAGACACAAACCTTCGGCATACTTTTTCAAATTGTTCAGCAAATCCTTTGAACATTTAATATATTAAATGCAATATTTTTTTTTTTTTTTTTTTAACATTAATCAATTGCTGGTTGTTTGTTAATAATCCAATATTGACTTAACAGTTTTGCAACGTTATATGAATTTTTTACATCTCTGACTTGAAACAACCGGCAATGGATTGATTGACTAAAAAAAATTTGTGAATTGTAATTGATGATAAAAAAACTGAATCTGTTAATTTACCAAATCAGGATATGATCTTGATGGTATTAAATCAAATGTATCAACTTCATTATCTGGATCGAAAATCGTGGCTGCCTCTAAAATATCTGAAAAAAATGTACATTAATAAAACGTGTTCTTTGTTCGATTACTTTCTTTGTTATTATTATTCGAAAAAGATACTTTTTTGCTTAAGTGAAAATTAATATTTTTTTATTAACATCACCAATCATAACTCTGACTTCACATTTTCGAAAATTGAAACAATGGTTTCAAAATGGCGAACTAAAGAAATAATATTGCTACAATTTTGCAATTTGTCATTAATCACGTTCGTTATATTATTGAATATTATTGAAAACACAAATAAAATCATATGAGTTCAGTAATAGTCACACGTCGATCTTTTTGGCCGCACAGACAAAATTAAGCGAGCATGGTTTTTGTTGATAAACGAAGACGGCGCGATGAATGCAAATGAACAAAATTTTGTTTTCACCTACAAATTTGGAATTAAAATGTTACAATGTGAAAAAATAATTGGTATTTTCACATATTTGTTTTTCTTCTTTCTTTTCATCAAAAGCCTTTTTTTACCCACCCTAATATATATACATATATAAATTTCATTTTTTTTTTTTAATTTTACCTTAATCACCTAAACCAAGAAAAAAAATAAAATTAAAAAAATTCATATATGTATAAAATAAAATGTAAAATTTATGTTGTTAAATTAAAAATGTTGTTTTTTCATTTAAAGGATTCATTTTCTTTAAAAACGAACATGAAAAAGATCCTTTTGCGTAAAAATCAACAAGATTTCATTAAAAAAATATGTTTATAAACGTAATAAAATTTGAGCGTGTCATAATAAATGCGAATTTATCATGAGATTAAACAAGCTATATACAAATATTCCACCACAAATTCCACCATAAAAAGTACAGTTGTGTCTCAGAGTTCATTTTGTCATATTTGAAATGCGCAAGAGGAATTGCAAAACCTCAACCGAAACGAAAAATTATCTACGTGAATGCAAAAGAATGACAGAAATTCACCATAGACACATGCAGTTAAGTCCAAATGAGATTTTTTGTTACAGTGAGAGACTCGTCACGTTCAACATATTTATATTAAAAAAAAAAAAAAAAACAACAACATTTTTAGTTTTGACTGTTATATTCTTCCACATAACTTCCAGCGAAACGTAACTTAATTTCTTTTTTTTTTTTTTAATTTTTATCAAAAATTAAAGTAATTTGGATGAAAAAAGTACATTAATGAACTTACCTTACGACATTTTAGATATCTCGCTTAACACTTTCCAACTTTCACACGACAATGTCAATGAAATTATTATTTGATTATTCAATATTTAGGTATGAATTATTTTGCTCTTAGCTTATCGACTGATTATTTTATGACATAAAAACGTAAATTAACATAAAGTAACTTAACTTCGTCATTAAAAATAATTAAACTATCGTCATCGCAAAGGTAATTAAAGCTATCGTCATATATTCAATACTAATAATATTAATGCGGAAGAAAAAAAAAGAATATTTTGTGAAAACAGTGGTTAGGTACCTTTTTCATGAAATCTTCGCTATAGATTAACAAAGGGTCTTGAATAAATGGCGATGTGTGCGGAATTTCTTCGGCTTGCATAAAATATTCATCCATATATTCTGAAACATGATTTAGAAAATATTCCCATGTATGTACTTTTATTAATTATTAAACAACAAAGCGAGTTGAAAGTAAGAAAAAAAATTTAAAAAAAGTAGAGAGAAAAGTGAAAAAGGTGGAAAAGTGTTGATGCGACAAATAATATGAAACACTTAAATTACAAATATGTTTTTGAAAATGATACAAAAATTGTAATATTGTATTGGAATTGGAATTAGAAAACTTTCGATTTAAGTACGATAAACAATTTTTTTTATGAATATTACACAAAATTTTTACTTGAATTTCAATAAATATTCATTTTGCATTGTCAAACATAATTTTGCGTTAAATTTTTTTCTTTGACTTTTTTGTTTCACTAAACGAAAAGAAAAATAACACCAATGCAATATCCAAAAGCAATGCTGATTTAGTAACCGGCCACCAGATACAAAAATCGTAGATTTCTATACTACGGTAGCAAAGTTTCATTACTATGACAAGTGCAAAATATCAATGATTAAAAACAAATATCTAATACTATAAATCATGAATAAAAAAAAGATGTTTTTTTCAATTTTATTTTTATAGGTAATTTTAACGATAGAGTTCAAATTTAATTTTTCAAATTACTTTTAGCAACAAATAAATATCGAATTAACTAATATACTATAATAATAATAATATATGAAATAAATATGGATTTTATGCTTAAAGGTATTTTTAAACCTAATATTTAATTTTCATTTTTTTGAAATCACATTTAACGATAGAATCTGTCAATTGTTAATTAACGATTTCCAATGAATTATATTAAAATTCACTTGTTTTTATTCACATTTTTTTCATTTCATTATTATCAAATAGTAATGATACTAGAATTATCAAGCTTTAGGGTTAACGTGAATGAAAAGGAAAGAAAAAAGTAAAGAAAAAATAAACATATAAATGAAAGAAGGTCGACTGTATTTTTTGGTATTCTTTATTGCGACAACTACGAAATGTATGCTAAAAACCGCGACTAAAAAGTAGTACAAAAGAACGCAAACACAAACTTTCAGCAGCGTAACGCAAGTAAAAAAGTTCCATTTTTTTTTTTTGATTTCCGTCTCCAAATTTTATCATACTAAAAAGTTACATACACGTGTCTCTTGTCTCTCTCACGCGATAAAGTTAAGCGAAATACACACATCTATGAATCATACGCTGACCTTTAATTTAATGCATTTTCCCTTAAAACTTTATAATATTTGTTTTCCTTAAAAAAGCTTATATATTCGTTTTCAAACTTATTTGTAACATGCGTACATCAAGCCGATCTTTTTCCGTATATTAATAAATAATCGCTCGTTTTTTTCTCATTATTATATTTCTCTTTTTAGTTTTTCACCGCCAAGTTGCAAACGGAAGTTTAGAACAAACAATTTAAAATAAAAAAAGTATTTTGCAAAAAACGAGTCATCGTGTCAACTATGCTTTATCATTTTATTATTACTATTATATGTCATTTCCATTCTTTTATTTTATTTCAATCATCTCGATTGTGACTATTTTAATCTATGTGTTGCAGAAAGCGAGGCACAGTTACAAGGTTATTAAACTTTGCATGATTCTTCTCAATGGCGACTCCGAAACGAGAAGTGAGCTTTGACGATTTCTTCGACAGCGCGTTGCCAAAGATCGCTTCCCGCTCGGAGACTCGTTTTATTTACACTTATAGTAAATCTACAACTGAAAAGCGTGACTTTAGAGGATGCGCCGATAGATCTGCTTTTTGGCGTAAATTTTTCAAATTTTGTTTCTTTTTTTTTCTTTATGGTTCCACAAAGAAAATCAGTTCGTAACTTTGGATCAAATTATGATGTACGTTTAAAAAAGATTTTGCAAAACGAGGGTCTGAATTGGAAAGAATTATTCAGCTTTTTTCGTATTGAAAAATTTGTAAAAATTTTTCTACTTGACGTGAAAAATTTCGAAGTCCAGACAATCATTTTGTTGATAGATATATTTTGCTTTATTTTGCATTTGACTATAATGTTTGTGCAAAAAAGAAATATATATATAGAAATTTAATATTCCAACATTATGCTTTTATAGCAGTTAATACTGCGTCACTTTGTTATAATGAAAAACAAATTTCATAAAATTTAAATTATGTTTGAATAATTCATAACTGGAATTTGAAGGAATAAAAAAATAAACTATACCAACCTACAAAGAAAAAACATTTATAAATAAAAATCATTGATAAAAACAATTAGCGAAAATATATTGCTGTAAAACCTGCGAAAATAAATGAAAATTTTAAATTTTCCAACTGCGACCCTGCCGATATTTTATCAGTTACAGCAGCTGTAAACAACCTTGCGCTGAGATTTAAATATGAAAACATCATTAAATCTGAATAATTCTCTTTGTGTACCATCTTTTGGTTGATGTACCAATAAATAAATGAATAATAATGAAAAAATATATAAACTCAAAGTTACAGTACAAAAAAAAAGTCTGCACATTCAAACGCGCAGTTTACAGAATTGCGCACGCAAAATAAATGTTCGTCTCGTGATAAACTAATAAATAATGTAATAAATATTACATTCAACGTTACAACAAAGCGTTCAACTGTTTTCACTCAGATTTTGTTATAATTGCTCGAAAATTTAATTTCGTACCGTTAGCACTCTAATGAAGGATTTAGTGACTATCGTGAACAAATATTTAAAAAATCAAAAATGTAAAAATGATTAAAAAATGTTAACAATACTATTAAACTGAAAACAACTTCGGCAATTTTTTAAAGTTAATCATATATGATTTCATTTAAATTCAACATGAATGAAAACTGGAATGAAGGTTTAATAAGTTAAAATTCAAATACTTTTTTTGGTAGCAAATTGTGAACAAATCGTTTACTAAGTTTAATTTTCATTTAAAGTTCTCATCGTTTATAAATAAAGAAAATTTTATGATTTTCTATACATTAATGATATAATATTATTATTACCAGTTTTGCATAAATTTGTATCCTAGTATACAAATTTTATAGTTTCAATTGTAATATATTTTATTGAATTATGTTTAATTAATTTTTGTTTATTAATATACGTTGGAAACTTCGAGTTCATAATTTAATGAAACTATAATTTAATATCAAATTTCCGTTGCATTATGCTTTGATATATATACATGACGTAAGTTTACATATATATATATAAATCAATTATCAACTTTTTTTTCATTTCATTCACGATAGTCACTCATGAATTCTCAAACAAGTCACTGAAAAAAATAGGCTCTTACAAATTACTCAAGTTTCAGTGATTAAACTACGTTTCTTTAAAACTTTTTCCAAGTAGTTCCAAGTGGTTTCTAACTACCATTTTCAAGTAGTCCTAATTCCTTGTTTTTCTGAAACTTCTTATTCCAAAAAGTTGGAAACTACCAAACTTCTCAAATCAAGTAGTTTTTAAGAAACTCATTTTTACAGTGGACTCCCTATTTATCATGTTACAAAATGCTGTTGCAGAGGGCGCAGTTGTCGTGGTACAAAACTAACCGACATTTTTCCTATAAATTCTACGCTCTACTAAAATACCCTTGATTACAAAACTTTTGTCGACCCTGTGAACACGCGTAACACAAGTTGCTTGAAAATTCCCTACGATCAATCATCGTTCCATGTTTACCATTGTACATTGCGACTTGCTTGGTATTTGAAATAAAAAAATAAAGTGATTCCTCTATGCATACGCATGTATCGACAATAGTAAACAAATTTTCAATTTTTGGACCTCGATGAAATGTCGTTCGCGTTGCGTCGCATACCGGCTTTGGTTCTCGCGTTCTTTCGGTTTTGAGCGAAAGAGGGTCGCGGGAGGAGAGGGCGCGATTTCATGGAGGTGCCAAAATGTAACATTCGTCGTAGTGAATCTAATGCGATCCTGAAGACCATTTGTTACTAGTCAAAATTGCTTGCTCGTCGCAGTCCGGTCTCCAACATTTTGTAAGTACAAAATGGTCTCGAGTATAATGTTTGACTGTAAAAAATTTCTTTTCGCTGGACTTCATACACGTAATATATACCCTGTAATACATTGGATATGTTGTGTAGAGTGGTTGGGATTATATCACTTAAATTTCTTAGAGACATTTTTGTCTTTTGTGTCTTTCTACAAAAATTTATGAAATAAAAAAGGGAAATAAAAAAGATATCCATTTGACCCATATTTGTTGATTTGTTTTGATAATTTATGTGTATAAATGAAGTTTGCAGTATTTTTTTATTTATTTAATAATTTGGAGTTTTTAATGGAAAAATTAACACAAAATTATCTCTAGTTACAATTCATTAATGTACAAATAAATTCTTCACATCATTTTTCAATAAATGATTATTTTTATTTCAATATATTAATATATTTTGTTTGATTTTTCGTTTTTTTTTTTGTTTATTAATAAACGTTGAAAATTTGATATACGTATATCAGTTATAAATATATTTTGTACTGAAAAATTTAAATGATATGACCCTTTATCAGAATTCCATTCATCCAATGTATATACAGTTACCGGGTATACATATAATATATATTTGCATTTCGCACAATAATGTGAGTGTAGAATTATATAGACTTCTATACACTATAATGTCTTAAATGTGTTTTACAATGAAATTCTTTGTTATATATATATATATATATATTTATTTATTTTCTAAAACGCAAGATAAATATGAAATACGTTCAGCGATTCATTATAAAACACACCCGATATTTTATTTTCAACAGCGTACATGAGTTAAGCAAACTAAATGCGACTGTTTACGATCTCGTCGTCAGTGAATGAAACAACGTGAACATGATTGATTGGATGTCGCGACGTTCGCGTCGCATCGGCTTGACCATCTGAGAAAAATTAAATTTTCAAAAAACAGTTGCGACCTTCAAACGCTTGCTCGCCATTGCAATGCAAAATCGTATGCTTCGATGGAAGCATCTAAATCAAACAAAATGACGTAAAGATATGGCAGTCTTATTTCAGTCATTGCATGCCAAAGCAACGAATCAAAAAATTTATTTGTTTCAGAATTAGAAAAATACCGTCTAATCGTTATATCGTTTTTATATTTTAATTGTTAGTACGACTTTTCATTTACAAAATGTGCAAAAATGTTTTAAAAACGATTTTATGCGATTATCTAAACCTATTTTGGTATCTGACCTTAAAAATATATTCTTTTTCATTTGTTCACCTTTTTTTTGCATGCAAAATTACACAGTTTTAATTGTCAGTTATAAATGAAATTGGTTCCCTCAAAAATGTATAAACGTGATCTAAATTGAATTTCGAGTTTCGTGTGTTTTTTTAACTTTTTTGGGAAACGATTTACAACGATTTGAAGACGTTACGTTGATTTTGAAACAAATCGAATTTTTGACTTTTTCATTTGACAAGGAATGACCGTTATTTGACAAACAGATTTAAATTACAAGGAACTTGTACGAAAGTGAAGAGATATTTCAGAGGACAAATGCTTGCTTTAAGACTAAGTTTATGACGTTGTACGATGTACGTGTACGATGTATACACTGTAAAAAGAAATGTGAACAATTACGGCATATGTGAGCAGATGTGCTGTAATTTTCGAATCGCACTTTGAAAACAAACTTCGAACTGCGAAACTGTACCAAAATTGAAACAATAGAAATCAGCTTGATCTGAAAAAATAAACTTTTTGATAACAACTGAATAAAATACAATACGCACACTTTCGCACACCCAAATCAACGTATATTTTAACATTAATTTTTCACTTAACAATCATTAATTTATAATGTAAATTGAAAATTTTAACTTAAAATTGTAACAATGTTCAAGTTGAACTGTAATATTAAATTGTAATATACTGTAATATATTGAAGTTCAATAATGCAAAAAAAAATTCGCAACAAAAACCAAGGAAACAGGTAAATACAATATTTTTCCCCGAGTGAGAAAAATGGCGTTTTCCGTACAAGCATAACAAAAATAAATTATTACTTCAAAATAATCGAAAGAAGTTTGAAAATATAACATAAATACATACATAAAGACAAAATTATTGAGATATGTTACCCTTTTTTTGAAGCTTATACGAGCCAGTATATATATGCTAAAATAAAATTCAACTTTGATTTTTGAGTTCGTACGTTCAAAGTCGCGGTGCGAAAGTTCACTTTTTTTTTACAGCGCATATTTGTTCATATATATATATATAGATTTGCTTTCTCAACAACCGAGCGAAGGTGAGTCACAAGGACAGATGGCGCTGCGGCGGCGGTGCGCGAAGTTACGAGTTCAATTCCTTTTTCTGGCTCCAATGTTTTTGTATAGTGTTTTGCCATTGCATGTTATGTTTCAAGCGCATGTGACGTCGCAGGTCGGTTCTACGACTGAGAGTGGTGTGACATAGGATGCAGGTTGTCTGGTTGCGGTGCACTTCGAGGTGCTGGGTCAGCGAAGCAAGATGCCTGTACACGCTTCCGCAGAGATTGCACGAAAACTGTCTTGGACCATGTTTCACCACTTGACCAGTTGTATTGCCAACATGCTTCCGTTTTCGTCCCACCCCCCCTGCAACACATCAATCATTGTCGTGACCCCCCGTTCTTAGCATCAGTTATATCTCATATGCTGAGCAGCGAGCAGGAAAATGCTACGACCAATCGTTCGAATCGACCCTGGTGAAAGGCCAACAAAAAAAAGAAAGGGGATTAAAATTAACGTTGACCTAATTAGAAACTTTTACCAAAATGAGGGATAATACTTGGAAACAAATAAAATCATTTGCAGAATAATATATAAATAAAAAAAAGACAAGTCTTAGAAGATTATATAGCAACAAGTGGTATATTAAAAAAAAAAAAAAATTCAAATAGGTTGCTGGGTCAAACTTCTGTATAGAATTCTACATGAATTCTTTTCCTAGTTATTCTGGATGCTTATAGTTTTTATGTAAATTCCTATGTCGAATTTCTACTAAAATATTTTTTTTATTAAATTTACCAGAACGACTGATAACAATTACCTCATAGATGATTTTAAATACGAACCTTAAGAAACATACCTATCGGACCATTCCAACAGGGTGATACTTTATCCGTAAAACGAAAAGCATAGCATTTTCCTCCGCAACTTATCTATCATCTACATACTCTGTACCATAACGTTACACTTCCAGTGATTCAAAGATGTGTGTATCGATTTGCTCGTTCGTTACTCGCGTGATCTGTTCGTTTGCGTTCTCGTGCATGTTCGACTGTCTTTATGCAAGTTCTCTCTCATCATCGGATATCAAAATATACAAAACAACGAAAACAAATGGAAAGAAAACAAAAAAACGAGGGAGGCAAAGAAAAAAAAGAACGAGGGTGAAAAATCGACAGGCGGATTTAAAATTGAATGCGTGACCGAATGGCGTGGAAATGACTCGGCGTGGAGGACGGGTGGGGGGGGGGGGGGTTCTTTTTCGGCCCCACTTACTAATCTCCGGGCCCCCGGGACCTCCCAACCTCGGGTTAGCGGTTTGCTGTGGCAAAAAAAAATACAATGAAGACGTATGTAGTGACGTTGAACAGAGGCCCTAAAGCATGTCTCTCAGAGACATCACCGAGCCGACACGACTGTGCCAGAGTACACGTGCTGCCGAGTCTGGCAGATCTATACGGTGCACGCG
>JABFOV010001305.1:0-26365 GCA_022817685.1 Aradophagus sp. ZL-2020
TTCATATACTTTTTTTTTAATTATTCATTACGAGAAAGATTTTAAATGAATATTTATAAAGATAACTTTATAACTCTGCAACTCTTCTTCATAAACATTATTATATCCACTTTTATATATTTATATCACGGAGTTACAACAAAACTTTAATTCTGTTTATTATCCTTCATTTTCTTTTTCTGCTTCTTTTTAAACTTCGCGCACTTTTTCATATATCAATTCTATAAACTCTAAATGAATTTTATATTAAACAAAAGTTTACGTTTAACAAACACTATCGTGCTAAAAGATGAGTGAAATTTATAGCATGAAATTGCCGCTGTGAATCGCTGTTGCCACAAAAACTTACTACAACGATGCAACTTCATTGGAATATCAACGAAGCGCAATTATATTTTGCCAACAAAACATTCGATCGATATTCTTCCTCCGATATTGCGCGGGTAATTAATTTCGTTCGGAATACACGCTTTGATTTCTATTTTGAAATGCACGCTCGTAGAAAGATTATTATCCCAGCGCCATTGTGTTTCAAATAACGGAAAGTCCCGTCGCGAGATAAAAATATTAAACCGAATCAACAACAACAATATCCCATCACGAGCATCAACTCTACGAATCAATTTGCTCGATATCGACGAGCGAATGGAAAATCGGCCCGGGTTAATAATTGCCTTCTAACAACATATATTCAACACCTTTACCTATGCATTTGTTATCTCATTCTTTTTCTCTTCCTTTCTATGGTAATTGTAAAATGTGTTGCAATTGACGCTGATTCCTCTAATCGATCGGCATGCCTGTGCCTCGTGGCTGCATTTTTTCCTCCTGTCGTTAGCTTGTTCCGGGTCTCGAGCGATCGTATGCACGCGTGCGCTACAAAACGCGTGCGTAGTAAAGCCCCTGCCAGAATAGAGGGGCGCGTTTTCGCTAGCGTTCAATGTATTTTAAATGAGAGCGTTTGCGTAAACGCTTTCATTGTGGCCGGGCCCTCACTCAATCGATCATAATCGAAAGCGATCGGTGGTCGGCTGGGGTCCACATTACGCGCATCGTACAGTCGGCGCGATCTACAATTGAAGTCAATGATTCTCGTACAATGAAACACAAGCGTTCCTACGTCAAAATTACCGTAAACCTTGTACAACTTATACACAAATTTATAGTACGTGTATATACACGGAAAACAATTTATTTACAATCAACGTTCTAATAACCGATGGAACAAAAGGATTCGACGAATTTATGTTACAAATGTACCGTGACGCAGGCAAACGAAATGTTACAGTCGTGGAACGCAAACCTTGGAAAAACTCAGACGCAAGCTATACCAGTTTTTATGCATAATAGTTGAACGATGATTATATAAATATATATTTATATATTTATATAAATATGTTTATGTATATATGTATACGAGTGTGTCATATATATATTTGTATAGGTTTGTGTAAGGTACACGCGTCTAACGTGGTACTTCGTGTCAAGTACTAACTCGTAAATACTGCAGGGAATATTTATTACTTGGCGATATACTGTCTGCTCTCGCGTCCTCCTCAACAATTGCCGAATCGCTTTTATACACTTATATCGAGAAACGTCTTAAATCTCCAGCGACTTTTCGGCTTGGCTACGCTCGCTTGTCCAACGCGTGCGTTGATTACGGTTATTAGGATGAATGACAATGCGATGATAATGCTGATTATGTTGACGCGGCGGATGATTACTATTATCAACTCGTTAACCACGAATTAAACTTGTTTAACATTAACGCTATTGTTATCGACAGCTCGTTTCACACTTTCCATTCGTCAAATCAAGCCTGTATAAACTTTGCTTACCAACTTTACCCGCACTCAGGAAAATGTTTCGTTAACTTGGCAGATTAATTGGCTCATTTAGTGCCTGTATACATTTTGTGAAATTAAATTTAATTTATTTTGGTTTAAATTAATATTTTGAAACAACTATAAGATGATCGAATTGTGTGTTAATTTGTTTATACATATTTAATATATAATAGTACAAATAAACTTTTTTAATACAAAAATTGATCACAATATGACGAGTTGTTTCATTTAATGCTAATTTAACTAAACATTTTTCAGAGTGCATCACGTTCCGTGAGTGAGTTCTCTTCCCAAAATAGCCTAACCATTACTCTTGCCACGAATTCACACAAGTCTACAACTACATTTAAATATTTTCATTTAGCTTTACATATTGCACCTGATGACGTATGTAATGCTCGATTGTTTGCAAATTGAGAAACTCGACGAACAGTATTTTAGTCTAACAACCCTTTGACTTGTCAAGAGGTCGAAGCCTCGCGGCAAGTCGCGCGCATTTTGCTGAATGCCGTTCGAAATATACCAACTTTCATGCTACGCGAATAATTGACCCACTCAAAAATTCCGTCCACGGACGAACGGAAGGACGCCAAGCCGCCGCCGATTTGGCTCAGCTTGGCGCTATCTCGGCCGTGCCGTTTACTTTGACATGTCTATTGCTTGTGAGTGATTATTTGCCCCTGCTTTCCCTACACTTAACGACGTTTACGCAAAGCTTGACTTAATAAAAGGCGACCGGAACATTTGTAGTTTCGAAGATCGAATTAAAGTTCCGCCGCGTGCGTTTGTTGAAAATCGCTCGCTGATATGTTCCCGTGGTGTTTGGAATTCGATGATGAAGCAGTGAAATGCGAGTTCGATTGAGAAATCAAATGAAAAATAAAAATCCCTGGATATGTAAATACATTGTTTTGTAATTGCCTCGCATACTTTTTTTCCTTTCACCCTACGTATAAAAAACGTCTTTGCCACATCAAAGCGGATATGTACAAAATTGAAGGAATGAAATGGCAAGATTATAAACGACTCACTCATAACTCTTCATTAAACTCCGAAAACTCGATTTTGCTTTTGGATATCTTATTTTCTTTCGAGAATACTAGTGGCAGTATTATTACAATATTCATTGCAATATATGTAAGAAAATTTTATCTGCCATGATATTTTGACAGATTTGATGATTTAATCTTGTCACAATTTCAACGTTTATTGTCGGATTGTGTTACTCTCAATTAAATGTTAATCGATAAATCGCAAATTGAGTCAGTTTTCGGGATGTTTAATGCATATCAATCTTAGACCACACAGTATGGTTACTCAAGTGAAACCGAAGAGGAATCTATGCTGGTAGGTGATATTCGATTACAAAGAAGATCTTCCAGTGATCAAAGAAGTGTGATATGTAGGGCATCCTAAATTTATAATGACGTCGCATGAATGAATGGGTCTTTTATTATGCGGGAAAAAGTTTCTTGACAAACAAAAGGTATTTTTATCGAAGTATTGACCAAAAACAATGCAATCGACATGTAATTATATTAATTTCTAGCTTGCGATTAATAGCTTCAATAAATTTTATTTTTATTTTAAATAAAATATGTTTATTATTTGTTTCGTAATTTTATAAAGACACAGAATGCATAAAATAAATCGGCGCAATTCGTCATGAAAAATTTATTTATTGAATTGTTTGTTTAAATAAAATTATCCTACTTACGGAACATATTTACATAGTATTCATCTGTAAATTAGCTTATATTCGTTTGGAAAATCGAGGATTCATTTCGTTTATTATTTAAATATACAAAAAATTAAATTATTGTAATTTAATTTATTGGTCAATAATTAAATTTCTCACTACGGATAGCACTGGTTTTTTATGCACAAGTTGTTAAATTTGTAAAAAAATGATTACTCTTATAATAGGAAATACAAAGTGTAATAATACTTTATGAGAAGATAAAGACGAAATGTCTAGTTAAAATATGTCGTTATCAGATAAATCGTAAGGAACCTTGTATTGTGAATGAACATATAATTTTTACGATTGTCACATCACCGAATCAGGTGAGTGTTTTTCTATATTTTGTCTCCCTTACTCATAGTCTTCGTCGAAAGAATTAACGTCCCACATGTGCACTGGGAGTAAGACGGAAGAAACTCTTCATTAGAATATGTCTTAGAAGTTACGATCGACAATTTATTTTTGCTGGTTCGATATTTTATCTTAGCTGTTTAACTTTGTCTTCTCGATATTTTATCTAGTAAGCCATCGCAAAATGTATAAAGTTATTTTTGGAAAAAAAACGCGTTTTTTATATGCACACGTATAAATGATAAGTCTCATAAGCCTCCAAAATCGTTCAGATACATTATCCTTGCGTTTTTAATTTTTTTTGTTTTTTTGTTGTCTACATTTGTGTGTATAGCGGATATTTGATGTACGTATAATATAATGTTTGTTATAATTACGATGATTTACACGTGGGATATGTGTTGCGGGAATTCAGAATTTTGTCCGGAGACACGAATGTAAGTGTTGATGATATTTACAAGTTTGTCTAATGTCTGCGTACCTCTCATTTAATCAATAATGCAATGGAGTGTTACGTTTAGCAAGCGTTTTTCACGGAAAATACATCTTTTAGCAGCCATACGTTCCGGTCAGTTAAATTTTTATGCAATGAGAAATGTTTTGTTTATGATGTGTGCGTGACAATGATCATCAATTTTTACATTTAAATTAAAGGTCAAGGGATTTCAAGATTTTTTATTTTGTTGCAGGAATGAAAGAACTACTTTTTGTACTGTAGTAACGATAAATGTTGCATTATTTGTTTTATATTTCGTTCTTTTCTTCCCTCTTTTTTATTGTTTTTTTGTTCGCGTTTAGTTTTATGGAAGCAAATGGAGTTAGATAAAAGGTGTATTACGTAATAGGGGCCATGACGCCAAAGTTTCATATATTTTTTGCTTTAAGTAGCTATAACAAAACCATTTTTTGCACACATTTTCTAGAGACTTTGACTCACTTTGCGAGAAAATCAAAATTCTCAAAAAACATAAAATTGACTCCGCCATAACTACTCGAGGCAAAAATATAATTTTCATATTGTTTGTTTCATTGCTTTTATCATTTCCTCTCTCTTCATTTAATGCTGATTTAATTTATGTTACGTATTTGGAGTGCTAAGAAACAAAGTACGCCATTAAATTTGTTTTATTAAACGTCTAACGATTAAAATTAGCTATATTTATCAGCTGAAATGTAAAATACAAAATATTGTCAATGAGAATTAATACTGTAGTTTGAATAAAGATTTTACATTACATCCACGTGATATAGTATTAGAAACGATCAACACAGTACATGTCAACACTGACGTTTACGATCGTTTTATGTATTTGTTTATAAAAACATCAGTTAAATGGTGTTTTACTGAGAGGAATATTTTTCTTCGCCCCATTGCGAGTTTTATTGTAATTACATATTACGTTCTAACGCCGAATTAACACGATTATAATTTACGTCTATTCTATGTAAATGGTGAAATATTTTTGAAACAGTAAATACTACAAACTTTATTGTCATCATGACAAATGTCATCAAGCGATGGTTTATTACGTATCGTTATATGATTGATTCTTTTATCTACCACCATTACATGAAACCGAATGAATTACAGTTAGAGTTAAAGGTATTGAAATATGGAAAGTCAAAAATCGTTGAAAATGTCAGTCACAGAATGTCGAACCATGTTTCTACGCATCCAAACACGCAATGTTCAAAATCGGTTTTTATAATGTCTGTCGATCCAATCAGGATCAACTGACACGCATTTGTAACAACCTTTCTCAACTGTTACCTAATTAATATAATCATTTTATTATTAGTATCATCAACATTATGTTTCATAAATGTTCATCGTTACGTGATAGTATAACAGGCCGGTCTTATATTGTCTCGATGCAAAACTCAATTTTCAAAACATACCCCGACCCATTGAAAAATTAGTTTCTAATTCATGAAAAAAATTCCATGATTTGAGTGTTCGTGTGAACGGAAATTAAGCGACACGACCGTCTGTTGTACAACGCTTCGCTGTATAAAGCTTACGACGGTTTTTACAGTTAGCTAAGATGTATATAATCGTAATTTTAATCGTACAGTCCATTGTGTCGTTACATCGTTATCCTCTTGTTGATAACTCTCAATTTTCCGCTTCTAGATCGTTACAACATTGAATGCCTACTCTGCATGATCGGACTTTGTTAGTTTCAATATACATGCCATATATATCAACATATACCATACATATATGGATATAAGTATGAATCGTCAAACTATTGAATAATCATAACAATCGTAATCGTAATTTGAATTGCACTGAGACAAAAAATCGCTTGAAAGTTTACAGTAAAAATATTGTGCTTTATACCGAGTTACAGGTTCATGAATACTTATATGGCTACATTTTTTTAAAAATAATTTTAAAACTTGTCCATTGTTACCCTACAATGAAAATATACACAAAACTAGATTACATGAAAAATACATAAACGTTTAAAAATGTTAGTACAAAGATTATTCATTGTTATTTCAGTGGAAAAATGTATACTCGAAATTTGTACTAGACGTTCGCATAATATCAATCCCCCCCTCCCTCTCCACCAAGAGTACAGTAACAGTAATAGAATTAAAAAGTAAATCAATTTTCATCAATTGAGCGTTTATAATTATCAGAATTTGAATATAAATAGAATTTGAATATAAATGCTATTCAATATAAAAGTAAGTGAATTTGTAAATATGTGCACAAACAATTTTTTTTCTCAGTGAGATTATGTGTAGTTGTTATTATATACCGTACGATGATTACGCCTGAAATTAAAAAGTCACGGGATCAATTCACCGTCACCGATCACCGAAAAAGTTATTACCGTGCGAAAATTCGGACGATTCGGCTCATGCAAATCGAATTATATCCGCTCGAAATTCGAGACTGTCATACAAAGTCCGTTCAAAGTTCCGGAACAATCATCCTAGATCAAGATCACCCGAACACTTCGTGTGGTGCAGCTTTCGAGTTACGTTGTGCAAGTAATTATAATTCAATTCATTAAAAAGGTACAAAAACGATACGAGGTGTGCGGGTGTAATAATAATTGTCTCTCTTCTTCGGTGGTCTTTGCTCGGACTATTATTGGGGTCACCAATATGAAGCAATAACAGGACAACGCGAGATTCGGCGTTAGCGGAAGCTCACGTATTACGATTGAAATGTGATGAATGCGGAATTTAACGTCGTTCTTTTAATTACACACGCGAAGGCGTTGCAGACAGGGCAAAATTCGAATTTCCAATGAAACCAAAGGGGTTTCACTCATTCTGTGCTTTGGACCAAGTTGTAGAAAAATGTGGCAGTGATATATTTTGTCATTCTGATCTTTGGATCAATCGCGTCTGTAGTTGTTTATCATCATCAGAAAATTGCGAATATTTATCTTTTGGATTAATTTTATAAATTTTCAAGAAGTATTTTAGAATCGTTTTGTACACTGAGAAAAATTAGCATGGTTGACCCAACCATGTTAACATGGTTAACACAAATGGTTATTGCTACTAAAAAAGATAGTTATAACCACGTACACTGTAAAAAAAGTAAAATTAAATGAATACTTACACCAATGCATTTTAATTTTACTACACTAAGAACGATATACAACATATTTTTTAGGAATAGTTAATAATTTGTATAAACACTGTTTCTCAGCGTAAAAAAAAGATACGGATTCTAAAAATTATTCTTACTTTTGAAAAATTATTTATTGTGATACTACTTCACTACACGTGAATTTATGCGTTGTCACTGTAAATATGAAGCTGTCAAATTGTAAATTTAAACTCATTTAATCATTCAAATTTTCTATGAAGCTAAAGTTTGTTATATAAAAGTAAAGTTAACAAAATATAAAATAAAGTTTTAAAATACTTATATAAAATTGCAGTCAAATTTCAAGACATATTTTTTTAACCGTACTGTAGCCATATATTAAGAATTTACATGCTGTAAGATATAATTTAATTTTGACATTTTTTTACAGTGTATAAGTGCAGTAACCATTTAAATATGGTAAATATTGTGAGCATAGAAGCATCTTTTACAATGTGGTAAATTCTTTTGTTGCAAAAGTTTTTCGAATGTTGTTTGAAAAAATAAGCTTTAGGGTGGCGTGGTTTTGTTTAGAATTTGAATACATGTCTCAAACTACAAAGATTTGTCATGTAGGAAGTTAGTTTACCGTAATTGGAAATATAAAAAAAATTAGAATAAATCTTACATTTGTGCAAAATTTTGAGTAATTTAAACATATAATTGTAAAAGTTTACTTATAACGACAATTCGTTTGAAATTTAACAATTTGTGGAAGGCGAAAATTGTATTATGTAATTTATCATTCTAAAAATACAAAATTTTTTTGTTGAACAGAAAGGTATTGTGTATAGGTAAACATTTCAAAACAAGTGATTGCGTATAAACTTTTTTGAAGTGCTAATTGGACTAAATATAAAATTTGTTTGTACGAATATTTTATTAAAATATGGTCCCGTCATCATAAATTACACGTTCCGAGAAAAAAAAATTAAAAAAATCAGTAAAGAAACTATAAGGTAATATATGAAATAATGAATATTTGACACGAATAATATCGCCACGTAAATAGTTGCTAAAATATAAATGTACTTTAATTGAGTAAAATTGAAAAGTCCCAAATTGGACATCTTCGCAATACTTCTAAGTCGTCGTGAACGATATTATATAATTATAATGAAGATATATTCAGCTTTTTCGTAACTGTTAAAAGATTTTTCTCATCAATAAAAAACTTTTTGCTTGAGAAAAACTTGTAACTAAAAGATTCTCGCATATTTTCGTTGTTTCTCTTTTAAGTATCGAAAATTTTTTTAGCAAAAACAGAAACACATATTCTACTTCCAGTTTTAAACTGAATTGTTTTAGACGATTTGGCAGCGTAATAAATTAAATCGTCGAATTCACTGATAAAATACAATGTGTAAATTTTTAGAAAAAAGTGAATCGAAATTTTAATGTTTAAATAGTATTTCAAACGTATTCAGAATAAGACAGAAATATTTAGTATGTAAATACAACATTTTACGGTTTCAAATAATAAAGTTTTTTAATTACATACTAAATATTTGTTTTAATCTTAATAAACAAAAACACTATTTAAATTAAAAAAAATTAGATATATTTGAGTGTAAGAACCTCATAAAAATAATATAATTACGTTTCATGTTGATAAAACTGCAACAATATATTCAACTTCATCAACTACAATAACAATCGGCGCAACCTAATGTTAAAAATTATCTACAATTCACAATAAACCGTATATTTACCGTAGCGCTGATCATATTTTCAATCAACACTCATAAAAAATCGAGCATTGTTGTATGAGAAAACGTTCAATACAACATGACGTAACTTTATCTCAGACTTTATCAAATATTTCATTTGCACACAACATAAAATATAATTGGCATGGAATTTCGTATTATCAAATTCAACAAATGTAATCTTAATCCCTTCACGACGAGAGTCGAAGTTATCCCATTTTACGGAATGACAAATATGCAACGTATACTTACAGATATATACACACATACATCAACATCGGAATTAGATAAATAATACAGACGAATGCACTGCAATGTATCTGCTTCGCTCAAAACCCCGCTTTCCGAATATGATCTGAATTCGGTCCGAAGTTTTGAATTTGTCTTCTGAAGCTCCCGACCGAATTTCAAAATGGTTCCGCAGTGTGTATCTCAAAAGAATTACTTTGATTTAGAAAGTAATCCTCTCGAGCTTCGTCTCCAAGGCAGAATTGGCAACGAGGTTTTTATTCCTTTTTTTTTTGCTTTTCTTAATTATTTTTTTAAAACGTTAGGATTAAAGCACGCCCGATAAAGTACCATAGGAAACGTACGAATAACAATATAAAAATTATTAACAAACATTAAATAATGCTAAAATTGCGGCGCTTTCTTCTCGCGACTATTGCTCGTGTTTCGCGCTTTATTCACGAATTTCGCGTAGTTCTACCGAATTTACGAGGTCGGATTTCTTTAAGTTGACGAGGAAGGGATTCTTACTGACGATGAGGTCGTCATCGCTAGCTTCGACGTCTCCTTCGACGCCGCCTTCTGTCTCCTCGATTTGAGAAGTGTGACCCTCCTCAACGTCAACGCTGCTCGTTGGAGTAACCTGCTCGGTAGTTTCGTTCTCTAAGGTCAAGCCCACAGTTGAGTGATCTTTGTTATTCACTTGATCTTGGAAAGTTGATGATGACTCTTCACTACTAGGGGTACCTGGGGATGATATTATCACCTACGAGAAAAAAGAAGCTTACATTGTTATGTAGTTGTGTATGTATCGCGTAATACACATTGTTTATTTTAATAAAGTATATTTATTTGACATTTATTTCACATGTTATACATTTGACGTTACTTCGAAAGTGAGAAACCGAATTAAATGAATGTATATGCTATTTTTTCGGACTTGACACTAATATTTGCTTATTTATTTTATTTTTTGGTTTTATTTATACAATAAAAACAATACATAAGCACTTTTTGTAATCAATAATTTCTTAATAATTTGTTAATAACGAGTATTTGTGATTTGTTGTAATAGGAATTCGTAAAGTGCTGCGACAGAAACCCTAATTCAATGCGTATGAAAGTAATATATAGTATATCATCTAGCAGCATTGTGTAACTGTCGTAGTTCAAAGTTTCTACCAAACCATTAGTAGTTGTTACCAACTAGTTCGGCATTGAGGAAATGCTGAGCAGCATTAAACAGCAGCATTATTTTAAGAAATTTGTGAAATACGTTTTTTGCTGTGAATAATAAAAATATCTATTTTCTAAATAATTGTAGAAAGCATTTGAATGATGAAAGTTATTGAAATGACGTAAGCATGAATTAAATAGATGATTATTCGTTACTTTTCTACGCGCTAAGGAATCAACATGCAAATAAGTAACATATAAAAAGAACAGAAACGTGATGGGCGATAGAGAAATGATAAAATGAATGGTACCTGTGCAAGAAGAGGCGTCTCTGTGCTGTTAGCGGTTCGGTAGAGCCGGCAGTACGCGTTTGCTCTGAATACGTGCCCAAACAAAACAAGATTAAGAAGAAAAAGTAAATGTCACTATATAATTATAATGAGGTATGAAAGGCAGTAGTCGTTTACAATGATTCATGTTTGAATGTCGGAAATCAATTTAACGGCTGCCGGCTCGCGACACAATTAACGTTATGTGTCGATGGCAAGATGGCTCGAGCTGTTGTTCCATACAAACATGTGATATAAAACGTGCTTTAAAATGAAAGTGACCCTTTGCATGTTAGCCTTGAATGTTTGACAAAATAAAATTGTGGAAAATTCGCTTCTAGCATGCTCTGAATAATATGCTACATATCTATAATTAAGTACAAGAATCAAAAACTGATCGCAGAATTGGAAATTCCATTTCTTGCTTGCTTCCCAAAAACTTAATTCACCCAGGAAATTCTAACAGTCAAGATCAGGAAGTTATTATTTACTATTTCATGCCGCGTCCAATTCTTGTTACAAGTTTGTCCGAGTTTTGAATATAACATTCTGTATTATGCAAAGTATGTTCAACAATGTTCTGTCATAAATTTTGGTGTATCATATGAAAGATGGTTTATCATTAATCAAATTGCAATTTGAGAAGCAAAATAAATATTTAATGCGATGAAGTAATGTGTTTCAGTTTTGAGACTTGTAGTATGTATTGTAAGAGTTAGGGGATCAAAAGTCGCAGTGTGCAAGACAAAAACGTTCAATTTTTAGCTCGAAAACGATTACAAATAGTACCTGACGCGGTTTGACTGGAGATGACTGCAGAGCCGGTGGCTGAGAGGATGGCACGGGGACTGTGGTTGACGTAGTGGGGGGTGGACGAAGAAGTGAGGGTGGCGGCTGCCAGGGCGGCGCGATTCGATCCGAGACCGGTGGCGGTGCCGGCTGCCGGACCGGTGGTTGGATTGGAGGCTGCGATTGCGGCTGCAAGCGCGCCGAAGGAGGATGGCTGTTGACGTTGTTGTGTTGTACGACCGCTGGCATAGCTCGAGTAATTGTTGAACCGATTGAAGAAATCTTCCGAACTGTCTGTGAAATGAATTACTGATACATCTATTCATTTAAAAGTCATTAATTATCTTGACATTTAAATGACAATGAAACTTTTCGTTTAAAAACCGAACGCTATAACTTAATTTGACTTTTTGACTTTAAAATCAGAAAGAAACAATTTCAAAAAATGAGATGATTATATAATATGTTACATCCAACAAGTACATTACCTGACTTTACTGGCCAAATTTCTAAAAGATACTTGAAAACAGATATTGGTTGTTCGAAATCTAACGGCGGTCCGTTTTCTTCCGCGTGAAGCATTAATACTGGACCGAAACAAACTGCTAAACTTGCTGGAGACATCTTATTACATTGAGAAATCACCATTGCCAAATGGTCTAATAAATAAATCAATGTGGCCTGAAAATTAAATTTTTATATATTTCATTAATTATTCATATAATTTTAATAATATTATTTTGTTAAAAATTATATTTATTTGTCAAGTTCATTGAACATTAAATTATGAATTTTTTTCAAAGCCATAAATAATTAAACAAAGAAGGTTTTATATTCTTTAAAAGTTCTTACTCGATTAACTTTTGGCAAACAGTCAAGAATGCTGAACATAAGTTTGGCGTTTCCTTGTGGATCATCGGGCGAGCAAACCGCGAGTGCATCAACCATCATTTGATAGAGGCACTTAGTGAACAATGGTTCCGGTAATTCCCTCAAATAGTCTTTTAGCACACCTAGAATCAATAAAAAGTTATTATTATTAAATCATTCATTAATTTTTTATTTTTTTATAAATAAAAGATTAATCATACCAGTAATAACATTTATATCTGGAACATTGTCAGGTGAAAGATCGACAGATCGAGCGTTACGTTCAAACGCTTCACGTAAAATACGTTTCTTCGTTGCTGATCCACAAAGTCTATATAAGCCTGTTAAAGGAATCACAGTACGTCTTATTATACAGTAAGATAATAAATACGGCCATCTAAAAATGTGTATTGTAGACATGCTCACCAATAATGTCCAGTCCTCTTCGCTCAACTTCTTCAACACAACGCCAGACAATAATGGGTATGTTAGGTAAACCTACAGCAAGAGCTGTTGAAACTCCCCCTGGTACTCCTCCGGTTTTACTTTCTCGACTTACTACAGTATCCAGATCAACGCCAAAGAGAGGGGCGACTCTCGTTGCAAGGGAAATTACTGGTAATCCTCGGCGTTTAAATGTCTGATTTGCATCAGTGTAACGTAATTTCAAATAAATTGTACCACGTGGCTCGACTTTGACTGCCAGTTGATGCAAGGGTGATTCCTTTAAAAGAGTGGCCAGATGTACGGAGCCTTTATAACAAAGTTTATGCCTGTATTGAGGATCCCAGGAATAAACCAATAAATCCAGCTGACGATTTCCAAGTAAATCCAATTCAAACGTTTCATCCCAATCAAACATTAGGTCACCAGTACGAACTACTGTTCGAGCCTTATGTACTCTGTCACATTCCAGAACGCAGTAGAGGTCACGTAAACCACAACTACCTATGCGTGAATAAATTAAATCATTTCAATTAGACTCTAAAATACTTGGGACATTCAATTAGCTGAGCCATTATCATTTATAAAGTTGCTATCTTAAAATGTAAGTCCAATGTGGAAGTAAAGTATTTGAAATTCTATTAACAGAAGGCCCCAATTTCAATAAATAAACAGATACTAGTTTTTAATTTTTAAAATTGAATGTAATTATAACTTACCTATACTTGGTTGACCCGATGGCGTGGAAGGCGTCGTGGCCGCAGAGGACGATGTGGTCGATCGAAGACCGCGACCGGCAAGCAAATGAACCCATAACAAACCACTAACCCCCGTTGGAAATTCACTGTTGGTATTTTCTCCGAGCGAGCTCAGAAGGGAGCTCGTGGAATTTGGAGTGCCGACCGTGGTTGGTTTTTCTATTTTATATTTAAGGAACTCTGCAAAGCACACAAAGAATAAGGAATATAATTTATAGACTTACCTTGTAATATTAAAGAATTAAAGAACATTTTTAACATATTTACTCTTAATTTAAACATAGCGAGCTACGGCATATTTATTTATTTTAGTTGTATCGTTTAGTAAGGTATTATTAGAATTTAATTACGGCATACCTGCAGGATTAATATCTAGCAGTCTTTGATCTATATTCCTGGCAGGCGTTGGCGTTGGTATGTTTCTGGCTGGTTCAATGTCCAATAGATTTCGAATTCTCCGTACAGATGAAGATCGTTGACTTGCTGAATTAGCTAGCGATGATTTTTGAGAAGACAATGACGAACGAATGTTACCAGCTGCTGAGGAAGGTCGCGGGTTAACGTTCGCTCTCGGTGCTGATGAACTGATAGCGGTTGATGCACGCAAATTCGCAAGATTTACTTGTTGGGCTGACGCCGATCTTGTAGATAATCTGTCCAAAGTCGTAGATAAAGGTCTGTATGCCGTATAATTACCATAATCAGCCTATGGAAAATAGATTAATTTATTGCCCATTATTCATTTTTCTACAGAATGATTTTTTTTCTAATATTTGATGATACAAAATTCTAATATTAAGTACCTGATTAACAGCAGCATGTAGATTTTCGGCACTGTAGGTGTAACGAGGAGGTCTCGCAGAAGATGATCTGATTTGTTCGTACAAAGCACTAGTACTTGGAGTTCGACTAAGCCATGCTCTGTATTCATCTGATGTGAAAACACTAGGAGATGAAGGTATCCTTCCTGTGGTTCAGGTAAGTTTAAATTGAATTAGATAGATTTAATAATCTACTTTGCCGCCAATAATCGATAACTAATCGCGGTAAATTTATTTGAATCTCATAATTTGCAATCAGCGAGAAATATAAAGTGTACCTCTGTCGCGTCTGATGGACGGTAATTCGGGAGCGGAGAGGGCGCCGTCGCTGTCTTCTTGATCAATAAGTCCAGAAGCGACTGTGGTAAGTCCTGTTCTAAGAGCAGGTTGCTGTGGTAATGTTCTGCCACTTCGCGGTAATGAATTTGATCTCAAACCTAATAAGATAAATTTAAGTCAACTTCAAGTGTTCGGCGAGTATCGACTTTTGGCTTTAATTAATTTAATTTGTCGTTCATTATCGTTGATCATGCATTACCTGCAGAACTCTGGCCGATTTGTGATCTGGACAGAGTTGCCAAATGAGACACCATGTTTGCTGGATGATTTAAATTGTGCCTATAGTAGTAATAAGCTGATCGAGGGGAACTCGAACATGTGGCTTCCGTGTCTGAGGCGTAGTCCAAAGATGGTCTGTGCCTCCTAGTCAAAGTTCCGAATTGACCCTGCCTTTGTGATACTGAACTGGTATCGTTCTGTGTGCCGTATCTCGAGTTGTACCGAAGTGCTGATTCATAAGCAGCTTTTTTAATCAAAGGGATTTCAATGTAATAGTAATGCATTAAAATGAATGGGCATGAGATGATATAAAAAAAAAATGACCAAGATTCGGTTTTGGTAATTTTTCATATTTCGTAAACAAAGTACATTTTATTAATGTTCGTTCCAGTAACTTAGATTTATAAGTCATACTTTAAATGAAGTCTTATAATTCATGGTAAAAAGAAATGATAAAACACCCATGTATTATTCAAACTGCAGTGCCTGTGTACCATAAACAATTTAAAATATCACTTGTACGTAGATGCTAAACTTTAGTCATTCAGTAAAATGGTAACTAGATTATTAGACTCAAGCAAATGTTTTTAAAAAAGTTTCACGAAACTCGTAAAATGAAAACGGAAACTTATTGCCACTAATGGTGAACAAAAACAACTGGTGGCTTAGAATTATAAAATTTAATGTTTGTAAAAAGAAGAATCCAATATTGATTTTATTAACTCGCGAATAAACTGATTGATTTAAATTTATCTTCAACTTTTTTTTGATGATGAACGTTTTCTGCTGCTACCTCCAAAGAGGAGTTTTTGAATAAAATACCTGTCTTTAATTTAGACCTCATCAATGTGTGACTAGCCGGAGTCGTCATGCTGGCGTAGTCGACTCGGGGCAAATGCTGGTCGGAGCCACTTCGTGGCATGATTCTCCCCGAAATAACGTTGTGCGAGTAACCAGAATAGCCTGATTGCGATTGCCCGGACAATCTGCTGCTCACCATAGATTGCATGCGCCGAGCACTGCTTGAAGACATCATTGGAGGGCCAGTATAAAACGAATGCACCTGTTCAAACAGAAATAAATCACGCCTCGATCGACATCTCCGGCATGCGTTCGCTTGCACATGTTTCAAACGCCATTCAAGCATCGCGTCTTCCATCAAAATCTCGTTAAGAGCATGCAAAAGCTGGTTACGTAAGAAACCGCTGCACCGCGTATCACATCAAGCGTTTCAACGACATAGAATTTATTGCAGCACTCATCCCAACCTCAGGAGGGATTATCGGTTTTCATGGTTAACTAGCATTATAGCGATGGCCTAGGTAATAACGTTTGAAACCGCGTAGCCTGATTAATATCAATGTCAGAATGATCTGCAATGAACGTACATTTCTTACGAGTCAGTATACGCACGTGGAATCGAGCAAACAGACCACCAAATTGATATTTGAGA
Organism: Aradophagus sp. ZL-2020; assembly: GCA_022817685.1. Lineage (NCBI taxonomy): Eukaryota > Metazoa > Arthropoda > Insecta > Hymenoptera > Scelionidae > Aradophagus > Aradophagus sp. ZL-2020. The sequence goes on from JABFOV010001305.1 coordinate 16,700, forward strand.
CTATAAGAATACAAAGGGGAAGATGCAATTCAGAAACGGGGAACAGGGTCAGATGCACAGGCATGTGTGAAGCTTCGTGAATAATCGATTTCAGGAACAAACAGGAGTTTGGCCAGTTGCTCCGAGCGTAGTTGCACATTATATCGTGTGTTTTGAAAATGGTGGGCACCGCAAATGGTGATTTGACATTGCGTCAGTGTAATGAGCATTTTTCTGACCGGTTACGTGATATGAATTTCGACCGTTCGATCCGTTGTAAATTTACGTAATCCAATTTCACTGTCATATGACATAGATTGTTAAAGGCTGTTAAAAATGGCGAACAAGGATGGATTGGCGTTTCAGTTTAATTTGTTTGCGGAAAAGGGAATTGTATAACATAAGTTAACGCAATCCTTCTTTGTTGACTTGGTTGTTCCAGTACGAAATTAGGTTAACCATAAGCATATTTCGAGCGAGCAACACCAAATTTCTGGTAACTACGGACTTTTCACTAAGAAACTGCAACTTGTCATTTAATAGTAAAAGCCACAGTTCTCGTTGAATTTCTAACTAGTTGACATTTTTTTATCTTACTGCAAGTGTATGTTTAATACCTTCGTCACTTCTGGAAATGGCTGTACACCTTTCAGAATTTCACAAATTTACACTCACGTATGTTGAATACGATGAAAGAGAAAAAAGTAATTAAAATGTAAAAATCATATTGTGCACATTTTAGCAGTTTAATATTACAAAAAGAGAATTTCATATTTATTATTTTCGACCAGTTCAGTTTTTGTTTGCTTAAGTTAAAAATATGTGATATTTCGATTAAATTTTGTTTCAAAAAATTTTGTTAAGTAAAATTCAGTTTGATTTCACTTAACCGCAATCACTGTAAATCACCGCAAACCTGACATATTAGCTTCGAAATCCTCAAGGGTGATTCAACCTTTGCCAAAAGCAACTTACACAGCTTTTAGATACGGAAATAAGGAAACGGATATGTACAAATGATATCGCAAGTTCTAATGATACAAGATGACTTTGATGTTTTTTACCTTCGTGAAATCCTGGTTAATATAAATGAAGCATTCATTCATAGAACCGATTAGTTATTGAAATACGTAAATGAAAGTTTTCTCAATGGGCGGCCAATTCGCGCGCCGTTTTGTCTGACGTTCGTTAATACGAAATCGGTCGTCGTCGATAACGCGAAGACAATGGTCATTGTCGAAGCTTTAAAGTCGACGCGCGAATTGTCACGGCGTATCTTACAAGATACGCCGGGCTACGCCCGCGGGCTCTGTCTTTCATTAATCACGCGTAATCTGCCGCTGATCTAATGATAATTCGCATTAAGTTCGCGTTTCATTTCTGTCGTGAACAATGGTGAGCAAACACAGTATATAGAGCGGTGCAAATGGGTATAAAGGGTGCTCCAGGAATCATCACATTGTCTAAGAGACTGCTACCAATGTGTCGTTCATATGCACACGTATGCACACATATGCATATGACGAACCGTCGGGTTTTTAAGCATTGAAATTACCACGAGCTTTTTAATAACAATACAGCAATTTAATTATTAAACTAACCCCGATTTTAACCAAGTCATGAGTATTTGATTTTAATCGATTGAAGAATATTTTCACATTATTTTAAGAATAATTTTACGGGCACCAAAATAAATTAACGCGAAAATTGGAACAATCATTTCAATGCAGTTTCGTTTAGACAAGAACCCGACACTTTTAACACATTAATTAATGGTTAGTTGATGTTGCTTTAGTAAACTTACTTTCTCTGCGAGACTCTCCAAGGTTTTGGGGTAACCGCGTTCGTACGGCTGAAAATGCTGAGTGGTGGATGGTTTTGGTTGTTGCGTTATGACGGGTGGCGGCGGCGGTTGATACGACCAGTGTCCTTCTGGCCTCGAATTGTAGTATAGATCACCGTTGCTCGAACCCAAATCTTGAGTTGACCCAAGTCCAGTCAAGCCTAATCTGGAGCGGGAAGGCAACATTTCGCGCCCATCGCCTCTCCTGCGACTGCTCCCATCGCTAAAAATTTTTTTTTTCGTGTTTCTTTTTATTTGTATTTTTTTTAGCATTAATAAATAATTAAATTTAAAAAATCTAATATTTTACAATAAAACAGATTATAAATATACATTATACACTTCCATTTTTCATTAGGTGATTTATCTTTATCAAAAGTATGATTAACTCGTTTAAATTGTGTAAACTCATACAAAAATACATTATATTTCATCGCTTCATGTAGTTCGAATGCATTTGAACGAAAATGTGAAAATTCTATAAAGTATGGAAATTACAAAAACGTAATTAATTGCTAAATAAATTCAAAAACCTATTCAGTGTTCAATATTAGTACACAATGTTCAATATTAGTTACACAATAGCGGATTCCAACTTCAAGGTTCATTAATTTTCAGAAATATTGCAGAATTACTGAAAAATGTTATTGACTGTAATGATTTTTAACATTCTATACATTTTATCGAAACAGATCCACGAGTGTAATAAAAACTGATTTGATTAAGAGTTCTGTGTTAAAAATGTACATACGTTTAAATATTGGTGTTCTTCTTTTCCACACCAACAAACTTTAATTAATGCAGAACGTTAATTTACAACTCGAATCACTCGATAATGCCATCTGTCGCAGTGGATTTCCGCATTAAACCAATAAAGTAATACGCTTGCTAAAAACGACACGCATTTCAACTTCATCGGCAGATTAGTGGGGTCGAGTAAACTTTAAACGAAACATACACAAAAAAGAAAAAACAAATTATTCGGCCTCTTTAATATTACGCAACGTCGACGCGATTTATCAATATCGTGTATCTAAACGCACATGATCGCACCATTTTCACGCGTAATTGAATTAAATTAAAATTACAATACAACGATACAATCGGAAGCGTGTAATTGGAAGTGCCAATTACGCACCGTATGTTATTGCTGTTTGCATGGTCGCTTTCATCCTCGTTAAGCTCTTGTTTGATAACTACAACAGGTGGAGCCTTGTGCTCGGTTTGACGACTGTGCGTCACCGGCTGATGAGGACAGCGTCTTGTCGCTAGTACGAGTCTCCTGGGGATCGACATTATGATCACCACGTCATCGAGACTCATGTGCGTTACGTCCACTAGATTCACCGCTAAAATCTCGTCCCCAACCTGTTAACGATAACAATCGTTATTAATCAATTTGTAACTCAATATTCCATTGGTGATACGCTTGATTAATTGTGACGTTTCAATTATGAAGCAGACTTTCCAAGTTTTCGATTCATATTTGATTGGGACACGGGGAAAATGTCATTGGAAGAGGAACAGATTCATTTCGGGACGCCGGATGTTGAAACAAGAACATTTCAAATTTGATCTAACCTTGAAACGTACTTAATTCAAGGTTGGATCAAAATTGAAGTGCTCTTGTTTGAGAATTCGGCGTCTCAAAATGAATCTGTTTCTATTTCAATGACAATTTTTTCCACGAGGATACTCATTGAGAAAACAAAATAACGATGATTAATTAAAAACTAATGTTTATCGTTGAATATGTTATTCGTATTTTATTTAGAGGATGTTTATTGTTGGAAATGTTAAAAAATCTAAAGTTAGAACTAGAAGATTGGTTTGAAGATACTCAGAAAGTAGTAAATTATGCACGATGAACTGGCGTTTATGTCACAAGCGCAGAAAAGCGTCTTTTTAAAAAGCGAAATAAAAAAAATTGTTTCTTGAGATCGTAAAATGTTTTCCGACCACGTAGTCATAAAATGTAAGAGCTAGAACATATATTTAACGATATTGGCTACGAAATTAACATAATTCAAAACCGACTTGAACGTAAATTTTGGCAATAAATTAAATTAAAAAAAAAATACATTTTTTATTTATACCCTTCGACATCTATCCGAAATTAAAACTTCTTTTTGTTAATTGTTCATATGTGTTATGTAGTCGAAAAATACGCTTATAAAATCACATCATTAAATTAAATATTTTGTTCATTTTAATGGGAAAACTAAAGCTTATATGCATATAATCAAATTTTAACACAAATTCATCAACTAAGATAAGTTTAATACATTACCTTCCAATCTTTGTTTAATAAAACGACGAATGATTTTAGGAATGCATAATGTGTACTACACGATTTGATATATAATATGAACAATAATCGTAGAGACTATGAAAAATACAATAATCTATCATATTAATTATAAAATCGTACAATATATACAATAACACATTCCAAAGCATTTATCGTTATAATAAACAATTTAGTGTACTGACAGCTAAACGTTGTGCAGTTCTTTATTTATCTTATTTGAAATAATAAATATGTTTCAAACATAATCTCTTTTGCATCATAAAAGATAATAAATAGTTCTACACAAATCTATAAACTGAAATTTCATTTGTATGTCATGTACGTGCAGAAACTTTTGCACACTTAAATTAAATAAACGCTCTAATATTCGACACACAACATTGTATACATATTATTTTATATTTTAAAAGTCGTTCATCCGTAAATTATCAATAGTTATTATATTATTATATTTATCGAATTATTCGCTACTGCGCCAAGGAGATTGAAAATCAGTAACATTCTTTATATAATGCAACCAGAGCCACGCTTGTGCGCTAAAAATTTCCTCGCAGATAACAAAATAAATAATTTGTATTTACCTTTAAACAGCCGCTGTTATACACGGCGGATTCGAGTGCTATCCTCGATATGAAAACACCGTCATTCCTATCGACGCCGTTGCCTTCGCGAATATACAGACCCAATGTTTGACCTGGTCTTTTAATTATTTCGACAAAGTAAATTGGATACTTCGGATCCTGGAAATACAATTTCATTAGAGGAAAAAGCAATTTTTTCTTCGTTATTGTTTAATTCACTTTTTGCGTTATGCTCGAGGTGAAGTGATGCAAATGTATTGCCGATGAAATAAGTTTGCGTGGACTACTGTATATTAATTTAAAATGATAAAAGATGTTTTTACGAAATTTTTGTTCAACTCGCAGATCTTTCTATGAATTTTGTTACATTTAATTCAAACCAAATTAAAAAGAAACGAAGGTCATACCTGCATCGCGATAAACTTTTTCGCCGCTTCCGAGGCTTGCCTCCCCATTTGGCGAGGTTCAATGACTCGGACGACCATTTCGCCACGTCTTTCGACGGCTTCGAGAGCGGCAGCAGTAGAGGCGTCATGATCGTTTTCTACAGTCTCGATTTGTTTGAAAATTTCAGTACTGATCCCGCTAACCTGTCAATCAGACAACACTGCCATTTGAAGTCAATTTTTCGTTCCAATTATGGAAGTGAAAATGAACTCTAATTGTCCGTTCGAAATTTGATTAGCTTAAGTCTTCGGCAAATTTTAGCTGAAAACTTATTAATAATTTTTTATACGAGTATTAATATTTGCTGATTATTTCAAACTATTCTAATACTTTACAAACATAATTTATAAAATAAGTTATTTAAAGAACATTATTCTTTGATGACGATAAAGACGGGCAATACATTATTACTCAATAAGACATTCATAAAGAATATTTTATGGTGATTTGGGAAGGAACATCGCATCAAATGTGATATTTAATTTCAGAATTTAATATCAGTAGGAAATCCAGGTTCATAGCAAGTTTAGGTCAATAAATAGTTTTCAATCCACGGTTAGTAATTATTGTTCAGCTTACATTCTATTTACATTATTCAGTTCTCAAATATATAGAATGGAATGTTAATAGAAATTTTGGTCCTGAAGCCCAATAAAATTTCAATAAATACTGGCAGTATGAAATTTAGTAAAATACTTCTTTAGTGAATAATCACATTTTTGTGAATATAATCCAATTAGTCTATAAATTATACACAAAAACGTTAACAACAGTTTTTACCACAGTATTGCAAAAACCTTGGCACCTGTGGCAATGGATGTTGCAACTGTGCTAAAGATTATAGCTGGTTGTATATTTTTGTTACACCCTGTAATATGAATCAATGTTTGGTTTCAAATTACTTGAAGAACAATAAATTTTTATTTATATACTAATGATTCCTTTGTAACGGTGGTTATTGATGTAACAAATATTCTTAAGAACTTACTTTCCTGAAGTCGCTCTGAATAACCATAGGAGGTGGCTCCTTTAGGCGCAACTGATTGACAGGACTCGCGCTTATGTCTGTCACATCTCCGCGGCCCTCCTGTAATAAAAGACGTGAAAACCCATTGAGATTTTAAAAGTATAAAATCCTTTTCTTTATAGGTAATTCATTTTCAACAAGAAGTGTATCATTTTTCAAGAGACGATATAATTTTGTTTGTTTAATGGATTATTATTGTTTTATGTACTTAGTTAAGTCTGATAATTTATGCAATATGATAATAAAATTATGATTTATAAAATTAAGTTTACTTAATATACAACATATAACTATAATTCAATTCTTAAAAATACCTTATAAAGTATATAGAAAAAATTGTTTTCACTCAACAATTTAATTCATGACTTCCACAAACATTCATTTCTTGAACAATTTGTTCATAATCTTCATGTATTGATTTTATCAAGAAAGCTTTACTATAATTCGAGATTGATAATATCTTATCTAAACCCTGTTCCAGTCATATTCTAAACGTACTATGATAAAACTTAGAGAATCACCACAAAATGTTAAAGCAAGAACTTAAATACTACCCAAATTTGCATCAAAATCAACGACTTCGAGACCTCTGCAGGCTTAATATTTATTAGCACGATATCTCTTCACATATTCCTAACACTTTCCTGAATCAAATATCATAATTAAGTGGTATATAGTACAGCGGTACCACGACCACCCTAAAAACTACACAAATCTCACTATGAAGTCTTCGAACCGGCGACCCCATTTTTAACTATTTTTTTAACTACTACCCCAATTTCACTGATAAACCAATTTCTTGTTCGAACAAGTCAATATTATCCTATCGCGGCACGAGGGTGATCCACGCGGTCAATTCACTCGTCGGGAATGATTCGCGGGCAGCAATGCGCGCGCAAATTTGCGACACCCGTACGCACAGCTTCAACGAGGATTCATCCGCAAAAATCAATGCACCGATTTGCGTTGAATCCTTGTAGAAGTCGACCACAAAAGCGAGGGTAAGAAGCGAACGAAGTATAAGTATAAGAATGTGTCCCGCCGGGGGATAGGCCGGCGCGTCGGTGGAACCCGGCGGCCGAGGCCGGGGCCGAACCCAGCGTCAGCGCCAGCGGCGCTTAGAACCCTGGGTACGCCAGTAGTGAATCGCGAGCCGACCGTCGTTTGGTGGTTAATCGTACCTTTCGCGTGCAGAAGCATCCTAAGCCGCCTCTGTCGCACATCGTGCTCACTTCATGATGGCAATATAATATGGCGGGAATTCAGGCTCGGCGCGGCGCCAGCGCCTGCGCAACCCGACGACGGGGTTAGGGTACTATCGATCCGCCGTGACGTCACGTACACACATCTTTACACCCACGCACACGGGCGGTCGCGTACGGCGCGCTCGCGTGTCTTCCGGCAACGTCGCCTCGACGTTGTTTTCAGGTGGCATAACGTTTTGCGAAGCGCGCGCCGACCAGGCCGCGGAACGCCGCCGGGCCGTGGCAAATGGGGACGCTGAATGCCGACGGTGGAGGCGCGATGATTGCGGCGCGCGTGAGCCAGCGGCGCTCGTAGTAGTTACGCCGGTAGTGCAGTCATTGACGGCCCGATGGGGCTTTGAATTTTGCCGTAAGCGCACTGCGCAAGACGCACTCGGCAATTTTTCCGTCCCCTTTCAGAGCCGTCCGGAGGGAGGGTAATCGATTTGATTTTAAATACCGCGAGAATCGCGCTCCGCAGACGTTCGCGCACGCTCCCACGCCGGCTAGTACGGCCAAGGACTTTTTGTCAGTTGTAAGATCTTTTTCGCCTTCTGATAATGCCACATTCGGGTAAAAGTGGAAATTGGTCGAATTCGCGCGCGATTCGATAGAAAATGCTTCGAATGCGGAATATGATAATAAAATGTCGGAGCAAAAGTCAATTATGTTTCTTTCGGCAGTTACATACTTGAGTCTGCTTCCCGTTGTACTTCTTATATATATATTGAAAACAATTTTCCGTCGAGCAAGTAAATTATCGAATGGCAGTGGGTTTCGGAAATAGAAAAAGTTTTCTATTGAACGGAGAAAAGAGATCGCACTTTTTCAGAAGATCGTTAATGAATACGAAAAAGAATGCGATAGATGTCGTTTAACATGTTCTATTCCCAAAATGTAATTTCAACATATATATTCACATATATTCATTATATATTTTCTGTAATAACTCAGTTATGTCATGTACATGTGATATATAATTTATAGAAATATAAAATTTAAAAAAAGTATAGACATGTAATATAAAAAGTATAGATATATAACGTACAATACGATCTTTCAAAAATATATAATCGTCTGTGTGGGCGTGTCTACTAAGTGTAAACATTGTTTTGATGAATATTATATTTCAATAAATTGATAATAATTTATTAATATTAAGTAACAGTATTTTGTAACATGAGTGATACATATTTAAAATTAGTAGATTATAAATAGTGTTTTTAATGAAGTAATTTTGTATTATATGAAAAGAGGTAATTTGATTTATTAAGTGATATTATTGTAGAATTTGTAATAAAATATTAAGGTAATAAAAAATTATAAAATTATATACAATTTTAATAAAGTGTCGAAAATAAAAAGAAATTTTAAGCCTAATCTAATTTTTCTACATATAATGTTATTACTGATAACATGTAATGTGTTCGTGTATTTACATATAAATATGAAAATTAATTAACAATATTAATTGTACTTACAAGCGCAATTACGATACTTTTGACGTAATAATAAAGCTGACACGTTAATTAGATGATAAGATGATAATGCTCCATAAAGTAACATTCAAAATTAGTTCTAACATAAGCTTACAATAATGATGATATTCTGTCTATCAACTAAATAAACTTTTTTATGAACTCAAACGAATTATTCTTTGAATTTTAATAAAAAATGAAAGATGAAGGATACCTTAACAATGATTTTTTTGCCGTATTATCACGATTATTGTATTTATATCACTTGATTTGTTCATTTACTTTATTTTACATTCTGCAAGAGTTGAAAGCGTTATATTTTTTCTATGAGTGTAAAGCCGTTGCAATAAAAATAAATTATATATTTGAATAAGAAAATAAATTGTGCGTGAATAATCAACATACAAATAAAACTTTAATACTTTTAACAAATTTTGATTAAAAGTAGTCAAGTCAATACTAAGCAATTGGGTAAAAAGTGTCAAGTCCGTATATGTAGATCAAGCGCCTAGTGTAATAGCGTGAAATAATGAAAGAATACATATATAGTGATAGCAGTCATAGTGAGAGTGTAGCGTTGAATATTAAAGTCTTCTATGGGCAGATGTACACTACGCAATATGAAAAGCTGACCTCATAAGATTAGCTTCGATGTGTATACAAAATAAACACCGTTTCTTCATCGTGTACTGGCAAATAATACAATTTTTACACTTACTGAGAGACACGTATAATTTGTCAGTCTCATACGAGTTG
>JABFOV010001306.1:0-26335 GCA_022817685.1 Aradophagus sp. ZL-2020
CAACACTCGAATAAAGGGAGGAGATATAGAGAGTAGTCATGATATTTGCAATGAGAGTGCATGTATTGTGATATAGTAAGGTTTGTCGAAAAGGGAGAGATGGATGACATGGAGAAGAGAGACTTCGTGGCCTCGATTATTTGTAAAAGAAAATTTTTAAAATACAAATAAACCTGTATTTTATTTTTATTTTTAGTTTAAATTTATATAATCCCAAATTGTATTGTAAAAATTCAAAAAAAAAAAAAAAAACAAAAGGAGGGGGGGGGGGGGGCATAGATCCGGTATTCCAAGCGAGGGAAATAGTTTAATAAAAAATTTTTTTTAAATTAAGGTAATGTAGTTACTGTATTGTGATTAATTAAATAAATAAATATTTAGCATGAAGGATAATTTTATCTCTTCTATGATTTCTTCTGATCGTCTTATCGGTGTTTTGTCTATTACTTTAATAGAGATGACAAACAAATATCAAATTTTAAATCTATTTGTCTACTTTATTCACTTTATATAGCTAGCAATGACACCGATATTATAATCTACAATTCATTGCATAATATTTACAAAAAGAAAGTTCACTATCAAAAGTATTAAACACAATTATTTTTTTTAATACTTGCAACACTATAATAAATAAATATACTATAATAAATACACTATAATAAAACATTGTAATAAATAAATAAATAAACACTGTGTTCATATTATATATACCTATATTGAGCAAAAATATATATATTATTGCAATTGTATGTTTTTTATGGAATTTCTTTCGAAATGTCAAAATCACAATCTCAGTTAATTGTTTCCAGATCAGCAGAGTTGAATTCTAATCCCATTTGAACATTAAAATTAATAAGTTGAATATTAATATTATTTGATCTACATCTTACTCCACTTCACGTTTTGAAACCTGATCAAAAAAATTTCAATATATTCCAGTCGATCGAAATGAACTTAATGATTAACTAATAAAGTAATAATTATATTTACAATACAATAGAAAAAATGTGCATCATAAAAATGCAAATAAAAAAAAATTAAGTTAAAAAAACGGTGCAAACTCCTTACACGCTAATTTTTACAAATTAATGGTTACTACAATTTAATGGTTTTATCATTGCATAGCAATAACCATTAAACTTAGCTTACCATACACCCAGATATTATCTGCCACTCTTTGTAGAATCAATTCATTTAATTTTCGACTGTTCAATATAGCTTCAATCAAATTGTCTTGGATTTTTATTAAGATTTTCGATTAAGTATCATTTACATCAAAGATAATGAAAGTGATGGAATATTGATTAAAACTTGATTTATTTTAAATGAACAAATTAAAAAAAAAAAAAAATGAATGAATTTGTCCATTGACAAATTCAAAGAAATTGTATCAATCTTGCAATGAATTGAATTTAATTCATTTATAAATTAATAAATAATAAACGAATTCATTACATGCATCAATTTTAATTAATGCATAATATAAATGCATTTAGTGCACTTTATAAATGCAGTTTATAAAATTGCATTCAAATAAGCAATTTTATACATAAAGAAATTGTCAAGAAACGTACCTGTTTAAACTAACGAATCAAAATTGAATATCAAATGAGACTCGCAGTAAAAAAAAAGTAATGTTCAAATGATCCGAATGATTGCCGCATAATTGTGCAAATTGGATATATGACATTCATAATGACAATATCCCAGAAAATGTTCAACGAATATAATGTCAAATGACGCCACGTAATGAGACACCATTAAATCAAGCAACGTAATTGTCTCGTGGTGCATTGGTTTATATAATAAGCTCGTCCTAGGTGCATTTGCGATTCATCTCGGTACCCTTATTTCCATACGCAATTCCATTTTATTTTAAACAGATATAACAACTACATAATAAGCACTTGATTAAATCATTCAATTAATTTATTTATAACTTTCGATTATGAATTAAAATATACGCTTATAATAATTTTTTTACAAAATTGTACTTTTTATATAGCAAAAGATGAAGGGTAATAAAAATAAATAGTAAAAGTTACTAGTTAAATAGTAAAGTTCACTATTTAAATAATATAACTTATTACTTTCATTATTAAATTAATTTTTTTTTTCTTTTTTTACTAATTGATTTTCTCAGTCTACAATAGACAAAAACGACAATCTAAGAATTTAATTAAAGCTCCAACATTAGATTATGAAATTTTTTTAAAAATGTTGATGAAAAAAAATTAATATCGAAAGCAGGGTCGAAGAATGTCATATCGAGGCAAACCGTGTTCAATATAACTTGGCACGTTCTCGATGAAGAATTCAATGATTAAGTTGACGCGACACCCGAGTTCTACAGCGGCTGTAAGTTGCCCCGTGGAAATCGTCGTAAAGAAGGGAATATCCTGTTTTGGCACGCATATTAACGTCCTGATGACATAGCTGGTCCAGTTCCAGTTACGCAAAGCTGACTCGTGCATAATTATGTAGTGGAATCGCACGAGCTGAAGCTCATCTCAATCGTTTAATTCATTGATCGCGACAGTCAATTAAATTAAATTTCAACGTTTTTGATAAACGGAAATAAAGAAGCTTCCAGCATGAGTGGAATCTATTATTCAATTTTTTTTAATTCATACTTTTTTATTGCTTTTTTCTTAGATATGGCTTGAAACAAGATCATCTTTGTTTTGTAAAGTCAAATATAAAACTCAACGATTTTATAATAAAACCCCGCACAACGATGACATTGAACTTCATAAGCGCAAAATGAAATCTTTTATGGTCAGACAGAAGCGATTAGATGATGGCTATTAAGCGAATGGTAAAATTCATAATGATATCAAATGTTACACTTACAATGCTGTTATAAATTTAATTAACTTTTTATTCATTTACTTACTTTATTATTCAACTTTATTTGTAACAGTGACAAATTTAAACTCGGCAAAACTTTTATACTGAGAAAAAATGACAATTCATTTGTTACAAGTTTGGCTTAAAACCAGATTTGATTTTAGTATAATTAATGCTGCAATTCTAAAAATTAATATTTTTTAGTGACAATGTCAGTCAACTTGTCTAACATAAAAATAAAGTGCAAGTTCAATAACGCTGTAATATTTACAGTTCGCTGCGTGACAAGATTCAATTAAACAAATTATAATGAATATTGAATTTGTTTGCATTGATCTAATTAAAGAATGTACCAATCTTTAAATACTTCATAATAATTAATATTAAACTAAACAAACTAATACTAAATTTGTTTCATAAATCACAGAAAACCAGGCTGAACAGTTTATAAAGAAAAGTTTAAGTTGATTTTCAAAGAAAAAAGTTACTTCTAATCTACAAATCAACCATTACATCTTGGACTGTTTTAAACGCCCCAACTTTGAAACGTGAATTCCGTGTACCTTTGGCCTAAATTCCTGCTGGAAAATAAACACAAAGCAAAAGCATGACAAGGCACTTGTCGTGCTGCGTCAATAATGTTGACAGTAATGCTTCAATTGACGATCGGCCAAAATCGCAGATTCACGTTTCATGATACTATGGGATGACACGTACTCTACTTTATATTTTTTTACAATGTTTCTTAATATTTAAATTTATTCATTTATTAAGTAATTCAAATGTATATTTATTCATTCATTTATTTATTCATATATTTATTAATTTACTTTTAATTAACCTTTACAAATCAAACGTTAAAACATCACAAAGTTTTCTGTCGCAAAAACTCCAAACCGGCCTTTGTAACGGATGAAAGCGCGCGAAACTGTCAAAAGTACATTGAACCAGTAACTTTTGTGTCTGAAAACTTACGTTATTAATGCCTCGGGTACGCCATATCAACAACGCAGTTGCAACTCAACTTTCGACAATAATTTAAAACAAATTCTTTCAGCGTCGAGCAATAAATTTACGCGAGCGATGCGAAGACGGACGGAACTATCGAAACTGAAAGCCGAGTCCGTTGAGTGACCACGAGGCCCGACTATTTCCACTCAACCCCACCACTGTATGTTGAACTGCACCATTCGCGGATTCAATTGGGCTTGTACCCATGCAACTTGAAATCTGGCGATTTAATCGTTCGAATCGATCGAAATACTGTAAGTTGCATTTAAAACATATGAAATATGACTGAAAGAATTAATTGTTTTTATCAAGTTCAATATGTATTGTATTCTTTAAAAAAAGCGAATATCGGTTAATGCATTAGAAGACATAATTGGAAAAATATTTTTAAAGTATTTCTACACTAGTGTAAAAATGATTATTTTGCTCACAGTTGGATGTTTAAAAATTCTATTAAAAGTTTGCAAAAAAATATTGAGGTGAAATATACTTTTAACAGATTTGTACATTAATCAAACACAATCATTTGAACAAGATATAAATTTTTGCTTTTCTTCACTACAACTTGTGCATAATTAATGTTTGCGAAAAGAGAATGAAACAACAGAATACTTGTTATCATCCTTACTTTTGTTTCTTTGCTTCACTTGTCACGCACCTTTTATCTCAAAATAAATGTTAACTTTATAATTATTAAATTTTGATAACCAATCAAGGCTGTCACGTAACAATGCATTAATATCATTTGTGACATCAATGCATGTGCGTTACATCATCGTTAAAACGAACGATTTTATGTATAAAACAACAAAGTGTCAATTAAATGTTCAATCAATATAATTTTTTTTTTATTGCAATTAAGCTGTTATAAACTATATTTTCCTAATAATGCGAGACTTTTCATGTGTCACTTTTTTTTCTTATGTCATCAGGCGTCAGTTTTATTAGTTGGGTATAATTTTAATTAATCTTGTTATAACATTTCCATTGTTACTGATTACTTGAATAATTAATCGACACAAAACAATTCAAGATTAAAATTGTATAAATTATTTAGATCGTTTATAAAACTACTTTTTCTTGATAACAGACATTAAATAATTCTTGAAAATGAAATTCAAAATATTATACAACTAATGAACGATTAACTTATTAAATCAACCGTTCGCATTCTACTTTATAAGACAGTTAAGTATTCATTTAGAAGAATTTTCGCGAAATGTAATTTTGATCCTCGATAAAATAGTTTTAATGACACATTTGAAATCAATAAACGTCATTAGCCTTATGCACCATTATACTGATACAACTATTGTTTATATGATACTTATACATCAATTCTTCAATGCATACATACATGTTGAAAAGGTCACTTTCTACTGATCGATTAATAAAGCAAATTGTATGTTAATAGAAGCCATGTGACAAGATTCGTTTAGCAAAGAAACAATCAATTCTTCCTGCAAAAATTTGATACTGTTTAATAAAATTTGTGTAAATCGTATTACTATTAATTTGAATTAACAATTGTAAAGTATGAATTACACATAATAATAAGTATTTAATCATTTTTAACAATAATAAAAAAATGTCAATGAACAAAAATCAACTCGCACTAATTATAATATTAAAAAGTGCAAAAGTGCAACTTCAATTGGTTGAAGAAAATAAATATTGTCTAATTAATTATCAATGATTTTCATTGATTAAGAAAATTACTTGCGAAATAATCTTAATTCCATTAGCTTACTATTTTAATTCTTATAAAACTTACTAATAACAAATCGAAATCGCCTCAATTTTAAAGACATAGATATATACATTTATATTAATGTATTATTAATGGCACAAACGTTTGTGATTCCAATTCTTATATCAACCAACTTAATACTTTTGTCATTGACCTTGTAAAATTCTGATTATTAAAGCAGACTGCAAGCAGTATTAAACCACACTGAGTAGTTAATACCAAAAATTCTTCCTCTTAACAATAGAAAGATGAATTTTATAAACAAAAAGAACTAAAAAAAGTGCAACAAACTTCTTATTGAGTAACTTTGACAACTTTAGTGTAAAAATAATAAAATGGAGCAAGATAAAAACTAGTGCTTTATTGCATATGAACAATGCAAAAATATTTCACATGCATTGAAAGCATTGCATGCCTGCGTGCATTAACATGAAATTAATTTGTCAAGTAATTAATCAACAAGTTATTATTTATATTTATTATTTTATTTTACTTTTATCCCGTTTAAAATAGTTCATTAGCAGAAAGTTTCTGTTTTTATGAACAAATTTAAAATAAAAAAATGTTGAATAAACTTGGTTGTTATTTTTCCCACAACTTGCAACAAATTGCAACATGTGTCATAAAACTTTGTAACACTTTTCCTTAAATTATGTAAAGAGGTGAAAAATATAATCGCATTTTGTCATTTTTTTCAACTCAACTCCATTATTAAAAAAAAAAAATTATGCAAACTTCGTAGTTTGGTTATAATATTATTGAATTCATTTATTCAATTGAGCAATAATGTATTATTATTTTTCTGACGACTGAAAGCTTAAATAATTTACTTTTTAAGTCAACATTGAATCTTTCATTTGAACGACAAAAGAAACTACTGTTCCATTTCTTTTCATAATAAAAATTCAACTTTGTATACAAAAAATAACAACTTAAATTACAAAAAATCCCCTTCCCTCAAACTTATTAGTTCAATTTCATGTAATTTTTATCAGCAAATTTAAAAAAATGACTGTGGTTTCATCTAAATCTTGTCTGTTCCATCAAATATTGCACTTCAACAAAGTAACTTTGACATAAACGAACCAAACTGTCCCATCCAGCTCGATTTGAATCAACTCAAGCCGGATGGATTACATAAAATTAAAGTTCAAACTGGGTGAAATGTAAAATTAATAGCACAACGTTAAGTTACGCAATGCCATTCTATAAACTCAGCCAGCTTTTCGTAGTTCCGAATGTGTCAACTTATGTGTTGAGTAACTCACCAGGTCGTTCCAGAGTCTGGCCAAGATCCGAGCGAGGCGATGCGGCGATTCGGACATGGTCCGTTGCATTGGTCTGATCTCCACGAGGTGTCGAGAAACCGGTGTCCGATGATTAGCATGGGCTCGCGGGCGCGACGAGAACAACCGCGTGCGCTCGCCCCGACTTGCGACGCCCCGCCGTGGCCAGGCTCTGACGTTTGCGCAGACCGCGAGCGCCGTTTTGCGCTGATCGATCGTGCAGCGCCGGACCGACGCGTCGGACTTCGCCATCGCCGTGGTCAACCGCGATTTTCAATTTCGTCTTGCTCAACTGAAATAGAAAGTTACATTTATTTAGTCAATAGTACGACAATCAGTAAAAATAAATCGATAATATATTATCAACGATCAGGTTTATGATTTTAATTTAATTAGACATTATTTGTGGTGTTATTAGAATTGAATATTAAATTAGAAACATTTGTGGAGTGACTTTCAATGTAGGAGGAGTTTGCAATGTTTTCTTGCAATGAATTTAAAGATCAAGGCATAATTCTGAACTTCGAATTAGTATTGAACTAAAATGTTTAAATAATTGAGTTAAATAATACAAAAAAGAATAAAATGTTACATACCTAAATATTTTGAATGTGCAGGGGTATAAATTTGTCTTTTTCATGCAGTTACAAAAAGTTTTCAAACTTCTATCGTATAATTTTGAATTCTTTTCTTTTTTCTTTTGGTCTAATTGTATTATCTTAAATTGTCATTATTTGCAATAAACGTACTTTGTGAAATGTAATTAATCATATAAGAATTACAAATGTGACTTGAGTTTAAATAAATAAATGTTGACATATAAAAAGTAAAAAATATTAATGATACTCACAATTTCATCCATACCGAATAAAATAATTTGTATTATTAAATAAAATATTTTAGTACAGTTCTCAAATATATAAGTTTATGTGCTTTTTAAATTTTATTTAAAATATTCGTTACATTTAAATACTAATCTCAAAAGAACCTCGTCTTTTAGACATGCTTTATGTTAATAAACTGTTGCATAATTAATCATTGAAATGAAATGAAATTTTAATACTCATATAACGGGATGTATTTAATATTTATTAATATTTAAAAAACATTCTTTACACAAATAAAGCATAATTAAAATGCTGTCCATCGTTGTAGTAATTAACTACATTTTTCGTTAATTAATAATTTGGTATAATCATAATTATAATAATAATTACCTAAACTATACTAAAAATTATTCAATCTATAACTTTTTTTCTTTTTTATTACTGAAATTATATAAGAGCAAACATTAATTTTTGATTCATTTTTATCAAGAATATTTGAAGAACTGCATAACATTAAATTTTGATAGTCAATATTTTTTTAAATGTTAAATCGATATGATCATTTTTTCAACCAATAAATCTTTCTTACAAAGTTTAAGTTTTTATATCTCTTTCAATATAACAAAGAACTACTACTACTACTAATAATAATATTACCTCATAAATCATAGATATGATCATAAATTTAACAAAGCTTTACTGTTAATGATGTACAAAGCAAACAGTAACTTAAGAAAAATAATCAAAAATAATTATTCAATGACTTACTATGAGAGAATTGATAATAATAATAATAAGAAGAAAGCATACATATTAATTAGCATAAAAGATCTTAAGTTTAAAAATTTAGAAAAGAAAAATCGTATAATTTTCTAAAGATAACGCAAAATAACTATATTAAAAAATAACTAAGTTTTCTTTAAAAACGTTCATCCGTTGCCTCGTCTTTTTGTAATTCAGACTTTAAACGTCGCATCCTTGCAATTGGAGGGCGCGCTTTAATCTTGACCCAACCCTTGCGATATCTGTTTGAACACGGAGTCAAGGGTATCAAATCTTTATCAATGTTTTTTAAATCCACATTTTTGTTTAATAATGAACAAGCTGTATCCAATTCCGTATCATTGGTATGGAATTCCTGATGTGCCAATGGCTCTTGATC
Organism: Aradophagus sp. ZL-2020; assembly: GCA_022817685.1. NCBI lineage: Eukaryota > Metazoa > Arthropoda > Insecta > Hymenoptera > Scelionidae > Aradophagus > Aradophagus sp. ZL-2020. The sequence goes on from JABFOV010001306.1 coordinate 8,890, forward strand.
AATGTTACTGGATAAAATTCCATCTGCATTAAAAATAGCGGGATTTTTTAATGCCAATTGTGAAGAGTTGCGCCAAGAACGTGTCATTTTATCTTCAAATTAAAATAAAGTAATTATAATATAATATGTTTCTTCAAAAAAAGAAAGTAGTATTATGCTAAATATTGTAAAAGGTTTTTTTACAATAAATTCAGACCAAGGAAAATTTTTAACTGAAAAATCAAGATCACTTGTGATTTTATTTTTTAATATTCATAACCGTTAAATGTTTTGATTTTTTTTTTTTTTTTTTTAACAAGTTGTGTAAGTATTTAGTGAGAATAATATTATTACCTGGTATTATTTTAAATGCATCTGTCAAAAATTGAGTCACTGATGATACCAAACCCAATTTTTGAGATCCTTTTTTAGGAGTCTTTCTAGGCGTTTTTCTCGGAGTTCTGAGCTTATCTTTTTTTTTACTTGGTGTTTTAACTGGAGTTATGCATCTTGTAGCCGAAACTCGCATGCGACTGACCTTTTTTACCGAACTTATCACCATTTCTGAATTACTTGACCTATTAATTAATAACAAATAATAACAAATAGAATGTTTAAAGACATATTAACAAATGAAATATTTTATTTTAAATTTATTCTTTTAAATTACTCTATTCAATTCATTTATAAAGCTCAACTTACCTTTGTGATTTTATATTGACTTCATCTTTTATAACTTCATTATTAACAGCCTGTTCCAATTTTTTGAGTCCTGATTCCAGAATCGGTTTCAGGTTAGTATTTTTAAAATTGGCACCATTATTTTCGATAATTACCATCATTATCATTTTCGAAGATTCTGTGTAAGTAACTTGTTGAACTACGTTTGCATCATTGTTATCAGTAGATGAATTGGAATCATTTTCATTTATTGAATTCATTTTTAGATCTTTTTGAATTTCTTTATTGAATGGTAATTCGTTTAATTGATCTCTATCTTCGTCAAAATGTTCTTGATTATTCGGATTCTCTTCATCTATGTTATCAAAACGCAAACATTTTTTTGAAGATGGTTTTAATGACATTTCAGATATCTTTTTTTCGTTTTGTCCATTGCATTCTTGTTCATTATCCATTTTTTTTAACTTCTTTTTATTTCTAAAACATTGTCCTATTAATACAAAATTAGTCGTTGCTTTTATAATGATTATTTTTTATAATACTTACCTGTAAAAGTGAGGTAAACAAATTTTTCAGCAAAAACAGTTTATCGTTTGTTTCCCATAAAGAAAAAAAAACGTAATAACTGCAGAAAAACTTCAGTAAAGTGACATAATACAGACTTTTTTTAATTTTTGTACTCAAAGACTGTTGTATTATAGATATAACACCACTTAAAGATTAAAGATATGTTAACGGCAAGGCTACTACTTTCAAACTGTATCAAAATATAAACACTTTGACAGAAAAGGAGAGAAAAGAAAACAAATGAAAAGATACATTTGAATTAAAACGGACATTCAAGGTAAATATACCTTGAATTTAAATGATAAAAAAGTATTTCATGAAATTATTTATTTATAATTTATTAATTAAAATAATAAATCGTAACAATAAGTTTTATAAATTGTATGACAAACAATAAAATGGTAAGAATCTCATAAAATAAATATAAAAATTTGCAAACATTGAAATCGACCAAAGAGTAAGAATTGTGCATATTATTTTCAATTTTAATTTCAATTTTTACAATTTTCCGTTTTCGTTTTACGAAGTTCTTAATCCACCTCGTAATAAATAATTCTTATTAATAATAAAATATAAAAAATAAAAAAATATAATTGAAAGAGCAATATTTTCTACTCCTTCTTTTTTGTTATTTATATCAATTTGATATTCTGTATTATTATTGTTATGAAATAATAATGTTTCAATTGTCTGATAATTAAAATAATTAAAATAAATATTAAACTATGTTTATCATTATGATTGTGATTATGTAAAAAAAATTTTAGTAATTATAAATTATTAGTATTATATTTATCAACTGCTGGTAAATATATTTTATCTCAAAGGAAAGTAAATTTTTATTTTCAGTAAATAAAAAAAAAAAAAAAAATTAAAGGGAAACAGAAAAATCAACAATATTTGTAATCAATATAGAAATTAAATCCCAGTAAAAAAGCATTGTTTCTTATTGTTATCAACCAATCAGATGATAGCACATTTATGAATGACGCAATTGGCACTTTTTACGATTCAATTTTATTCTTCAATTACGTAATGCAAAATGAAAACGATTTTTAAAAATGCTTAATTCTGTTTTACTTTACTCTCCAGTAAGAATAAAATCACTATTCCATTGATTTTTTCCATTAAACAAATGGGTACAACATTTCTTAGATTTTCTTTATTACAAACTATTTTTATTTTTTCAGTGAAAATTCCAATTCATGGTTCATACATTATTTGTAATTTAACTAAATCTTCTCTATTTTCCAGTGAAAACGAAAATTCGAATTTAAAGTTCAAACTCTTCCCGCGCTCGTAGCTCAAGTCGATTGGTCAGCCGCGAACGCCAGCATATTTCGCGGCCAACTTCGCGTCATAGACTTGTGTGTCCGCGTCCTTTGATACGATCGGCCGTACGTGAAGCCGAGTAGTGCGGGATTGTCGGCGATTTTACGATGCCAAGTGGACGAATCCAAGCGGCGGAGTGTCGACGCAGCGGCCGCGGACGTCTCTAGTTGTTTGGAGCTTGCGCGAACGCCGCGACGCGACCCGGGAGTTGCGCGACAGTGCCGACAGCTTCGTCGATAATCCCGAGTGCCGGACTGTGCGGTGCTTATGCATATCTCGAGGTAAATTTGCCAACGGAGTGACCTCCCAACTCACCACCGGCTCCCCGAATCACGTTCTTTGTTTACATGCTAATGCACACCCGCGCAAACATAACCTCGAAAACCTGTTGTCAGATTCTGGCGCGCCGCGCGGCTTTCCAAAATCGGCCAATCGATCGGACTCGAAGCTTTTTGAGGTTAACTCTTGATTCGACCAAGGTCACCGTTTTGGGTCTTGGGCCACGTTTCTACGTCTCTAACCCCCTCCCCTCCGTTTCGAATTTCTGAGCAAAGTCTCTAAAAGAAAAAGTAGATGATTTTTCTCCTTTTCTATCAAAATACTCTTTCTCTTTCTTCACTTTTTTAAATATTTTTTCTTTAGTTTTTTTTTTTGGTTAGTTTAGTACAGATTTATTAATGAGGAGGAAGTTGCACATGACAAATATTTTTGATGCAATTTTTGGCTTTCTTAGTTGTGCATTAGGTAGCAGTTTCCATTTTGAATGCATTTATGGAATAGAACATTTGATGTGACGATTTTTCATGGAAATCAGATGTACAGCTATGAACGCCAAATGTTTTTATTGCGGTTTAAGAGGAAAAAGTGTATAAAAATTGCATTCTGTAAATTAAACAACAAATGATTAGAATGAATAATAGAAACTGTTTGTTTAAAATATATTGAATACCCTCAATGAAAATAAATAGCTCTCCTCTTGTTCTTTTTGAATCTTGTAGTTTTAACAAATTTAATGCTATTTTTAAAATTGCTTTTACAGAATTTGGACTGTGTTTTGAAAAACTAAACTGCCGCAAGGGAGATACATTAAAGAAGAATTTCAATTTATAAATAATATAATGGCAGATATAAATTACCCACAAGGGTGCCGGCCCGTTGTGATTGAAGGTTTAGGTACTGACGAACTCATTAGACGTCTTAAGGTAAGCACCTTTGTAATCTAATTAAATTTTTCAAAATTAAAACAAAATGGAAAGCAATATTATGAGATTATTGAATTGTTTTCTGAAAACTTCCAATGTTTATTGTAATAAATGTGTTAAAATTTCATTTAAAATTCCCACCATGATTTCAGAAGATATTTTATCATAATTACTTTATTTTATAATTTTTCTTGCTGAACAAGCATTGCTGAATATTCATGAAGTTATATAGTTACAAATAAACCTACATTATTGTTAAATGAATTAATTTTTGCAATAAAAATGGTTGCAATAAAAGCTATCTCATTTTATGCAACAAAATTTATTTTTAAAATCATATTAAGGATCTCTATAACTTTTATAAATTAATAAATGCAAACCTTTAGAAAAAAGTATGTACAAGAATTTATGTATCTATATAACTTATGAGTTTAAACAAAAAAAATTGTTTTTTTATTTTCTCTTAAGTTTTTTTTTATTGTAATACTATATGTATTTTTACTAAATTTCATGATTGCTTTGTCTCAGTTTTATTATTTTGTGTGATGGATAACTTTTTTCCAATTTATAAAAAATATCTAATTTAATTTATAATAAAAGTATTATTGAAAATTCACAAATATATAAACTAAGAAAAAATCATGGCAAGGTGAAATGGCTTACTTTAGGTACAAACATTAGGATGTATTTTAAAGTTCATTCTACTCATTAGTTTTGAACAGTGATTCAATGGAAGATAATAATGGCAAATTAAATATTGAATGTTTGATATTTAATATCTTGTACATGGTCTATTGCATGCATGGGGTTCATATATGATATCCAAAATATTACATGTATATGCCATAGACATAATACATTTATATAATGTATATGTTGCATCATCATACATTTAACATAAACATACATTTAATGTGTGCGTTCATATAATGTATTTTACATGCTACATGTGTGGTTAATGCATGATACTCTACATAACATCTATTTAATATTAATGATATCTATGATAATATATATTTAACGTATGTTACATTCATGTGAAGTAGATATGTTTACTCATTTGTTTTTAAGGCTCAACATGAAATTTATTTAAAAATATTATGAAACGAATTTCTTTAGAAACTACTACTAAATGTATAGAAAAAATAAATTAAAAAACAAAAAATGCTTAAATTATAGACTCTTGCACATACTCTCCAAGCTATGGGCCAAGATGAAGGCATGTACCAGCAGTACATTCCATTAGCTCTGCATTTAGCAGAGGAACATTTTTTGACACACGAGAGCAAGGATGTACAATTGTTGATTGCTTGCTGCATTGCCGATGTTTTAAGAGTATATGCTCCAGAAGCTCCATATAAAGATGGAGAACAGGTAAGCTATTCATTTTTTTTCTTGGTGACTTTTGTATTCAAAAATTAAATTTCTATAAGAATTTAGATATTTTGTTATCATTTTATTTTTGGTATTCTAACGTATTGCTAAACTTGTTTTGCTAAAATAAATAAATAAATAAAAAAAAAAGTAAAAATGACAGTTCTATGATAATGATTATAATTTTTTCTCTATTGCAGGTCAAGCAGATATTTCTATTTTTAATTCGACAACTGGCTGGACTGAAAGATCCAAAGGATCCTGCTTTCAAAAGATACTTTTATCTTTTGGAAAATTTGGCTTATGTGAAATCGTTCAATATGTGCTTTGAATTAGAAGATTGCCAAGAAATATTTTGTGCTCTCTTCTCTCTTATGTTTAAAATAATCAAGTAAGTTTCATCCTTAGTTAATTGTTATTGTGCAATAACGTTAAATTAAATAATGCAGTAGAATTTTTACAAATTTGAATATGTTTGTGAAATATACGTACATTATAATATATACTGAATAATCATCAAAGATTTCATTTATTAAAAATTCTTTTCTTTCTAGTGATGAACATTCAGGAAAAGTAAAATCGTTTATGCTGGATGTATTGTATCCTTTGATTACCGAATCAGATATTGTGAGTAACGAATTATTGGACATCATCCTGCTGAACATCGTTGAGCCATACAAAACTCAAAAGAAAAACGCCTATGTTCTTGCGAAGGAACTTATTATCAAATGTAGCGATACACTGGAGCCTTATATTCAGGCAGTGAGTGAAAAATTATTAACTTGTGATAACAAAGTTACTTCACTTTTCAATATTTTTTAAATCACAATTGTAGTATAAAAAATTTTTTTAATTTAAACAACATTTTTCCTGTATGGTTTTTAAAACTCATTTTATCCAAAATTCACAGCAATGTTTTATATATATTCAATATTGAAAGCTTTTCTTGGATGGATCTTATGAACAAAAATTTAAATCTTACAGTTTTTCAATCAAGTATTGATCCTTGGCAAGGAAGAAAAGTCTTTGCAAATATGCGCCAAAGTTTACGATCTGATTTATGAGCTGAACCACATTTGTCCAAGCGTGTTGTTGTCTGTATTGCCGCAACTAGAGTGTAAACTTAAGTCAACTCAAGAAAGCGAACGGTTGCATGCCGTCGCGCTATTAGCTCGCATGTTCTCAGAGAAGGGCTCACAGTTGGCGGTTCAACATTCGCATCTTTGGCGCGCTTTCCTAGGACGTTTCAATGATATCAGCGTGTCGATTCGTATCAAATGCGTCCAGTATTCGATGCATTTCTTGCTTAATCATCCAGAACTGAGAAAAGACATCACCGACACGCTCAAAATGCGACAGCACGATGCCGATGAGAACGTCAGATACGAGGTTGTGATGGCGATTGTCGCAACAGCCAGAAAAGATTTTGAAGTTGTGTCTGACAGTGAGGATTTATTGGAGTTTGTCAAAGAAAGGACCTTAGACAAGAAGGTGAGTTCAATGAAATAAAGAAAAAGCATTCAAAGAGGATTGCACAAAACATCTTTTAGATTTTCTAAAAGTTGTTAGGGATCGAATCCATTTATTATATAATTTATAAAGAATAAAATAATACTAAGATACATTTACAAAGTAGTGTTTTAAAGCAGCCTTCAATTTCATTTTCATTTCATATTAATAAAACATCAAGTACATGTTTCATATATGTATTCTGATGACTTCCCACTTGTTCCAGCATTTGAATTTTAACAATGTTTAATCATTTATTGCAGTTCAAAATAAGGAAAGAAGCTATGACAGGACTGGCAATTATTTATAGAAAACATTTGAGTGACGCTGACGTTCCGCAAGCAACCAAGAAAGCTGTCACTTGGATCAAAGACAAGATTCTCCACGGTTATTATATGGCTGGCATGGAGGACAGATTGCTCGTCGAAAGATTATTAAATACATGTTTAGTGCCTTACCAGCTTCCGGCCGAAGAACGCATGAAAAAACTCTACCATTTACTTGGGACTATTGATGAACATGCTTTTAAGGCTTTTATTGAATTACAAAAACATCAATTGGCGTACGTAATTGAATAACAAAAAGAATAGTTTTGTTTTTTCAAATTTTAAAACGTCCAGACATAAAATGTTTAATCATGTAATTTATTAATTTGGTGGACAATTCGGATAAAAGGTATAAAATTGTAAATGTAAAAGTAAATACTCTATTTTCTAGGGTTCGGAGAGCTGTGATGGAATGGTTAAATATTACCAAAAGATCCACCACTGGACCAGAGTTGAATGCAAAAGTTCAACAGATCTCACGTTTCTTGCCTGATCCAATGAAGGTGCAAGAGTTCCTGCAACAATTCGGAATGAAGATGAAACGGGATCCAGCGCTTTTGCAAGATATGGAAACTATTGTACAACCTACTGTTTCTTGCAAGGAATGCGCTGACACTATTACAGCCGTACTTAAAAAACTTGGCCCACCAGTTATGACCAACCTTTTGTACAACACTATCAAAATGCTTCTTGAACGAGTCAGCTCTGTTATAATTGACGAAGAGGCTATCAAAGTACGAATAAAATTGTATCTCATTTTTAACAATGTACATATGTAGCTTAACGATTTCACAGAACATACTTTTCTCATTATTTTTTTTGTCGCTTACGTTTTTTATATTTCACTGCCTGATAATTTTTTGTCGTTTTAAACTTTGTTAAACTGAATGTCAACAATTTCTTTACAGATTTTAATTGGTTATGTAACAGACTGCTTGAATGATGGAAACGTTATTGAAGAAGTTGGATTGAATCCAAACAACGCTGGCGAAAAAGGCTTGAGACTCCTTGTGGTACTGTATCTATTCCAAATACTTATTTTTAATTATCACTACACTTTTGATAACATTCTTTTATTTAATTAAATCGTTTTTTATTCTTTTTAGATTCTGTCGTTCGTCTTTGGTCCTCACTTTTTGCATCATGATATTTTAATGAAGCTCGTAAATATGTTGCACATAGATAATGAAACAGTAGCGCCACCTGTACTTTCTATTTTCACCTTTTTGGGACGCTACAAGCCCCTTTATGAAGTTGCGCCTGAAATTACGAAGCTTCTCGCACCGATCTGCAAGAACTTTGCCGAAACTGGCACTCCAAAGCAAGCGAAACAGGCTATTCGCTGTTTGTATGTGAATATGACGAACATTCATGACTCTATATTCCCAGAGATTATTGAAAGGATTAAAGTTTCTTTAACTCCTACATGCGAACATTATCGTACGGCCATCGTTTCTCTTGGACACATTGCCTACAATTTACCAGAAAAATACCAAATTCAGATAAAAAATATGGTCTCCAAAAAAGTAAGTTATTTATTTACGTGCAGAAATTATTCAGTTGAAACAAAATTAATTTTGGCATATTGCAAATGTAAAACTAAGGGTAAAAGTTAAAAATAATGTATGAATTTAATTTTAACTTTACAGATTGTCAAAGAATTGCTTGTAAAAGACTGTAGTGAATCACGAAGTCACATGATCGAGGGCGATTGGTGTCCCAAGGATCAATTACCCGAAGAAACGCGATGTCGATTAGAAGGATTGAAATGTATGGCTCGATGGTTGTTAGGCTTGAAAACTGATGTTTTATCTGCACAAAAGACTTTCCGCATGCTGAACGCATTTGTTATGAACAAAGGCGACCTTTTGCAGCAGAGCAAATTGAGTAAAGCAGAGATGAGCTGGTTACGACTACAGGCTGGTTGCTCAATGTTGAAGATTTGTGAACAAAAATGTGTCGGTGATCAGTATAATGCTGAACAATTTTATAACTTATCTCAACTCATGATGGCAAGTATCTAACAATAATTTAACATTTAAAAACAATTTATGTTTGATAACAATTTTCTTTCAATTAAATTAAGTTTACTTATTGAATTGATATATTAGTTTAAATCAATTTGTGAAATTAGTAATCTAGTTTTGCGAGATTTTCTAAACTTTTAAAAGGCTTTATCATCTTTTCAATGATTTTTTTTCTTTCAATTAAAAGTTTTTGTACTTAAAATTATTTAAATTTGTTCTCACTGCAAAAGACACAGTTTCCTATTTAACTTTCTATTTAACATTTCCTTTATATTTTTTTAGGACGAAGTTCCACAAGTTCGAGAAGCTTTTGGACAGAAGCTTCACAAAGGCCTCGGTCGAGGAATTCCTAACAAATGTTTGCCATTAGATTTCATGGGTTATTACGCGCTGGCAGGCAAAGAGCAAGGAAAACAGTTAAAAGCTTTCTTTAAAAACGTCATGAACACCGACGTTACCAGGAGAAGAGATTACGTTAAAACATTGTCGCTCAACGCTGTTGAGCGTGCAACAGGTAAGTGGACAAAAATTAAAAACCATTTAATTTTTTCACTACATTTTGCTGAATGATTTTGATTTGATTTATAGCAAATATTTATCATTATAATTTTTTCCAGATCAACTGCCTTACATTCTTCCGGACTACATGCTGGTTTTCGCGGTACCAGTGCTTGCTCATGATCCTCACTTCACAAGCCATATGGATGTACAACAGCTAAAAGTTATTCAGCAATGTTTATGGTTCATTCTGGAGCCGCTAATTGTCAAAAATGAATACTACTGTTACGGATTTTACAAAAGCCTTGTCGATAAAATGAAGAGCAGCAAAGATGCGGTCAATCCTGATGATGAAAGCATGAATTGTGTAAGTAAAATTCAATCAAATGTTGTAATTCTTTATGCGAATTAGAATTTATGCACTTAATGCATACTTTGACATTAAAAAACAAATGATACAGTTACTTCCTTTTTTCTTTTTAGAAATTATGGGCTGTCTGTGATCTTGCAATGAACGTTATTTATTCAAAGACCACAAATTTTGACATGAAAGAATTTCCAAGCCAAGCGCGAATTCCTTCGATGTATTTTAAACAGACAGACGATTTGCGAGTTAATGTTAAGAATTATTTACCAGTTGAGATGCAAATTTCCATGTGTAACACGGGAAAAGGAAAAGGTCATTATGGTGTTTCAGCTATTGAACGTTCACGCCGAGCCAAAGGCAAGCAGAAGGAGGTTGGCATTGGGCCCAATGAAACTGATGCTAGGGTAAGTTATATTTATATTACATTAAGCTTGTTTAACCAAATTTTTATAACTTGAATATCTATCTTGACATATTTTCATATGCTAATGCAAAAACATAAGTTTTAAAAGTATTAACAAAAAACAGTGCACTTTAATTTGAGTATTACGAATTTTAATGTGTATTGAAATAAATACATGGAAGTTAAAATAGTTATCTTGCGATAAGTTCCTCAAAAATGAATGGTTACACCAAAATGTTGATAGAAAAAAAGTATTTAAATACACGGATTAATTGCATTATATACGTTAGAAATTATAACATCATTTTATATTAAAAAACTAAGTTTGTTTTGAGTCACGAACAATAAATTATTTTTCAAGCTGCATATTGGAGAAATGGAATGCATTGACGCACAGGTAATTAGTTAAAAAAACATACAGGGAGTATAGGAAGCATTAGTTATTCTAATGTTTTTTCTTTTTTTTTAATAATAAAAATATTATTTTATTATTTCTCAACTAATTTTTGTTTTTTACAGCCTGCCGAAGCATCCGAGACAAGAATTCAATTGCCTGGTATTGAGGATGAAGTAAGTTGTAGAACTTAATTATTAGAAAGAAAAAAAATCTTAATTTCGTAATTGAAAATTGTCTCAAGCTCAAATTGTAATTTATTTATCACACTATTTTTATGTCAAATTACTTAATTAACATCGTTTTTATTTTATATTTTCAGATCGAAGAACCACCATCCAAGCGGGCATTAAGAGAATCCGATAAGATTAATAAATAATTATGCGTGGGTGGCGAGTGATTGCAGAAATCATTAATTGATTGCAGTAATACAAAATGTTTTTTGTTAAAGAAGAAATTGTGAATTTTTCTTTGATTTTCTCGTTATCAATTTCTTACTTCAATTTCTTCTTTTGTCTTTATTACGTAAATTTATATCCTCTTCCATTCCTTAGTTTTCTTTTGTTGCAGGAATGAATATTAGTTTAATCAATTGTAATATCAAAAAAAAAATTATGTAGTATATTTTTGTTTTATTTTCTTTAGCATCATATGCTATAAACTTATGATGCTGATAATAAAAAAAAGCAACAATATAGGAAAAAAAAGAATCATTTTGCTGATAAGTTGTGTATGTAAGCATGTGAGTAATGCGAATGAGAATGACTGTGCTGATAATTATTATAATTATTAATTATTATATATAATTATTATAAATATAACGTGGAAAAAAGTAAAAAAAAAAAAGAAAAAAAAAACAATTATCTCTTCAATGAAATAACGTTACCAAGTGATATGGATTTTTATGATACTCTCGATGTACCTTCGACTACTGATGTAAAAATGGTACGCTACTTAAAGTTACGATCGAAGTAATGTAATTTATAATTAAATGCGTAATTTTCAAATTACAAGCATTGGCATTTATAAATCACATTTTTGTTTTAGTTAAATGATTTGGGTTCTCATTTTTATGTTCGGAATGTAGATGCAGATTTTAATTCACTCTAACAAAACTTATATTCAAACTTTGTTCATATGAAAACAATTAAAATTAACCAAAATAATAAAACTATTATTACATTACATTCTCTCTGTATTCAAATGCGATTTAAATTTTTAAACATTTTTTCACCCTTTATTTGTGACTTACAAAAATTAATTAAATTTTTGTTTTTATTGTTTGTATCTGTTTTAATTGGTTTTTATTTACAGAAAGTCATTAATTTGTATTTTTATTTTCATCTTTAATATCCTATTTTATTATAAAATTTCGAATATAAAACTGTATTATAAATCTTGAAAAGAGAAGAAAAGAATGAACTTATTTAGGAAAGTTGATAAAATTAATAAAGTTTCATTAAAGATCATTTTATTACACAATATTTTGAAAATTTTGCAATTTGTATCATTTTTGTAAAAAATTCTAATTAAATGGAGATCTTTAAATCGTAATTGTATCTCATTCTAATTAAACAAGTAATAATAGATGTGTACTTTATACATAATTAATAAGATTACAACTGTTTATTGAGTTTTGCTTCATTAAATATTTACTATTTATTTTCAATAAACAAATGTTCCATATATTTTCCTACGTTCCGTGTATTTTACTAAAATAAGTTTGTGAATTCAAAGTCTGTAAAGTAAAATTATTATTGAACTTTAAAATTTAACCAACGAATTTGCTCTATTTCAACTATAGTACTTCATTGGTCGGTATTTTAAGTTTAATTTTAATTGTACAGTATACCTTAATTTTGTTAAATTTTTTTCAGAATAGTTATAGATGTTTTGTTCATTTTTTATCTCAAAAACAAATACGATTTAACAAAGTTCTTTATTTAATTGATTATTCAAAGGTAAAATAATTTTGGTTACAGACTATGACATTTTGAAATTTCTAATTTAAAAATACATATAAAATTTTAAGATGTCATTATTTACAACCAAATTTTGAGACAGCATAAATTTCGCCTGGGCCATCATTATGTACTTTATTTAGAGTTTATTTAACTTTTCATGACACAAACGATCATTTCGCAGTTACTCTTTTAAAAACAAAAATTCTTAGGTAAACCTGATTTTTTAATCTGTTTCAACAATCATAATTATATTTTTAATTCACATACAGAGATATTTGATATATTATTGACGTCCCTTAATTCTTCTTTCATATGCTTGCCACAGTGTCTCTTTGTATTCAACAGCAGCTATTAATCGATCTTTTTCATTAATGATGCCTCTGCCGACGACCACAAGGTCTGCGCCATTGTCTACCACAACTTCAGGAGTATTGTACTGCTGACCAAGATCGTCCGAACCAGCGCTCATCTTGACCCCAGGGGTCATCTGCACGAAATCTACATCACCAAAAACTTGGGATTGACAAACATGTCCGACTACCAGGTGGCGATGCTTTTCAGCCATAGACACCGCAGCATTGACGTAACCACCGGTAGTTAAAGCGCCTTCCGACGACATTTCTGTTATTAAAAATATGCCTCTCGTCCTTCCCTCGAAGACCTTTTCAAGAGCGACTATGGTTCCAGGCCCTGCAATGCAATGTACAGTAATTAAATCCGCCCAGCCAATGATTCTGCTACATTGCAAAGCAACCGTGTTGCCAATGTCCGCAAATTTTCGGTCTTCCATTATAAAGAATTTGTGTTTGATCGATAAAGCTCGGAGGTTTCCATAAAAGTTGCGCGTCAAGTCCTTTATAATGTCAACGTGGATTTTGAACACGGCTATGTGGGGTCCGACTTGGTCAGCAAGTTTGAGAATTTCGTCACATTGAGTTAGATCGGCGGCGAGACAGAGAGTCGTTTTTTTCTTGTCCATTAATTGTAAGAGCTTTGAGGTCATTGGGTTGGAACATTTGTACGATCGTTCTAGGAATGACATTGACAATCTTTCGGCTTTCGGTACTGAAATAAAGGATTGGAGAGTTGACATTTGTGTGTGTGCAAGTAATTGAAACGAATTTTCGAAGTAATGTTCACATGGTGTGTACTTATATGAGAGAAATTCATGGCATCATATAGATAATTATGCATATTAAAATCTATTTGAAAGACCATTTACTTGAGTAACTCTTACACAGTTTGTTAGTTTTAATAAGTTTGGAAATGTGAATGAAAGTCTTAGGAATGTAATTTTTTTGTCTAAATATATACACAAATTTTCTAAGGAAATTTTGTTTAAAATGCTTTTTATTGTGTTTTAATATCATGTACCATTTTTGATAACTGGTGCTTGACAGTTTTTAATATAATCAGCTACTTCTTCAACAGTTTTGTCATCGATTTTCCCTGCTTCTTTCAGATAACTCATCAAACTGCTCAAAGTGAATAAACTATGCATCTCGATGCCAGAGTTTTCCAAATTCTTTCGTCCACCTTGTTCTCTGTCAATGACTATATAAGCTCGATTCACTGCTAAGTTTTCATTTTTGAGTTCAACTACCGTCTCCAAAATACTGCTTCCACTCGTGACCACGTCTTCAATTATCACACATACATCATTTGGCTTATATTTTCCTTCGATAAGTTTTTTCGTTCCATATGCTTTAGCTTCTTTTCTTTTAATCAGCATTGGTATTTTATTATCTATCGAAATGGCCGTTGCTATTGGCAGTGCTGTGTAAGGCACTCCACATATTTGGTCGACGTGATTCGATTCATTCAACTTCCAAAGACACTTTGATAAATTGTGCTGTTAATTTTGAAGTTTATTGTATTAATAATCATAGTATACCTATTAAATGTATGAAGATTTTTTTTATAATTTTAAATATATTTACCATTAAATCTGGATAAGCAATGATTACTCTCAAATCAAAATACACGGGAGTCTTGATTCCACTTTTGGTAACGAAATCACCAAATTTAAGCGCCTCGATTTCAAAAAGATCAACTGCGAGTTTTTTCAATTCTTGTTCCATTTTTTAGCCTTGAGGTCCTGACACTTGATCTGTTATTATTTAAGACGTAATGAGATAACATTTTATCTAAAATGATCAGGCCACGAAGAATGACATAATTACTTGTATACTGTCATAAATATTAAACAAAAATGATGAATCAGTTTAAAAAAATATCTAGTATAATTTTTCGAATTATTTTAATTTCAATTTTTCTGTTTCAATCCAATCAATCAAATAATTTTCATCTCTACCAGAGTTTTTTTTTGACGCTTTAAATGAAATAAGCCTTAATTACTGTGAAATAATGGTGTTGCGTCATTGAATTATTCGATTAAGTAATTATTTCTAATAACTATTTAATTTAAATAATAACTTTAAAATAAATGAGACAATTAAATATTTTACAAACAATTGTGAAATAAAACTATTGTTTTATTATACAAAATAACAAATAAAAAAAAGTTAAAAAACATTATAATGAATTTTCTGATTAAATTTTTTAATATAATCTTGTATTATTGAATTAATAATTAAGCTTTCAAAATTAAATTTATCAATAATAAAAATCACTTTATTGTATGTTTTGTTGCTCTAAAATTGAATTAGTTTCTTTGACTTTTGACAGTTGTTGGATATAAACTGACTTAATTTTGTCTATTACCTTTCAACAGGACAAGCGAATCAGCGTGTAGAAAATTGCACAAACTTGTTTTTTCAATTACAAACGAGACCGTTCAGTTATTTTTGATGTGTCTTATTCCAGTACACGTGATCTAGTGCACAGTGCACAGTGTTTCGTGACGTCACAAGAGGCACAAACAGTACCGGCATCGGACCCAGATATTCGAAGCAAGCAGTGTCCTCTATTGTTAGCAACTGGTACTAACATTGATATTAATTGAAAATTGCGTTGTTGCAAAAAGAAGCGCTTCATTAATAAAAAATAAATGTAAAATAATTAATAATAAGGAATAACTTTATACTACTTTATACAATTTTTTAATGACTTTATTATGTTTTTAATGAATATTTTTTGTAGAATCGCAAAGATATTTTTCTGTAGCATATACCAAATTATTTAAAGTCATCGATATTGTCAAGAAAAAGAATAAAATGATATTTAGCGAACAAGAAAAGTTATATTATTGTATATGAATAAAATTTTACATGTAATAAAATAATAAATATTAAAAGTGAATCGAATAATGCCGCCGCCTCTTTTATTCGCTTACTGTATTAGTTACCCATCGGGTTCTTATAGTCAATATTTTAATGAATTTTCAACTTTTTAACAGTATTAACTTTCCATGGAAATCACATTTTTTTTATTCCATTTAAAATACGATCTTTCCCAAATGGAACTCAAAATCCATGAGTTTTATAAAGCGTATTAAAGCAGATTGAAGTTTAATCCGTAAAAATAACGCGGTACACGTTCCTTTCGCTACGCTCGATGTGCTTATTGTATTATTTTGACAACAAAATAGACATTTTAAAATGGTGTTATTAAAATGATATACGCTGGTTTATCAAGTACAATTTTCGATCATTAAAAGTAGTATATTGATATGTATTGTTAACTGCAGTTATTAAATAAATTTAATATTTAATTTTAATGTTCATTTTAATTTGTTAAACAAATAACTAATATCATAATAGAAAAACCTTATCAGAGACAAATTTTTGACAAATTACTGTTTAAAAAACATAAAATAAATCATTATGCCCGGAAGTTATTTTTATAATAATATTTTTTATAATTGATTATTCCAATAGTTCGATGCTTCGCAGTTTTACACAACATTTTTCTTATCATGTTTATATATTTATATTCTATTAATTTATTTCAATTTATTTATTTTCATTATTATTATCATCTTGTTTGCATCATATATTGAAAATCAATTGAAGAAAAATAAATTCCATTGTGAAGATTCACGAATTTCGTCAGATAATTCTGTCTTTTTATTTGGATGCCGCAAAGTTATTGACACGAACGGCATGCACGATGTGAAATAATTAGTTATTATAATTGATCGGAATAATACGGAAAATAAAACGGTAAATAATTTATTTTTAATGAATTCGAGGAGAAGTACGGGGTATAAATGTTGATGACTGGCTGATGTTGTTCATAATTCATTGAGTTCTCAGGTGCAAGTTTGCAAAAGTTACTTGAACGTCGGACTAGTTGTTTAAAAGTTAGTATAATTTTTTATACGCATTTATGAAATTGAATTTGAAATAAATAGATTCAAATAATAAATTGGATATCAATGTATGATATCACGGTGATAAAATAAAATTGCTATAAAATTGCTATATGATACCACTGTGATATCACGATGTGATATCCTGTAGTACTTTCGTGTGATATCATAGTAATGTTAAACTGAGTTGAATTACTTTTTAACATCACTGTAATGTCATATTGAAATTGAGTGATATCACATCTAGAGTAAAATTCCGTTCCTCGTGGTTGTTAAAGAAATGATTTGCCCCCATATTTACCAATCCGTTTTTACCACCGTGTTTTTTTTACTACTAATTCTTTTTACCACCAACGAATTTACCAACGTATTCTTTTTACCACTATTTTTTTACCACCAAACATAGAAAAATAGACTAGAATACAAATGTCGGAATAACCAACTTCAGAGTAAAAATTGTCTGTCAACTCGTAACCCGGATCTTTACTCATTTTCGGCCTAAAATTAAGTTTTTTGTATCAAAATGGCAAGTTATCAATCGGTTGAGCTG
>JABFOV010001307.1:0-26331 GCA_022817685.1 Aradophagus sp. ZL-2020
CGATAAGATGGAAAATATACGACGAAACATACAGTTATTGTTGGGAAAATCAGCTCTCACAGGAATACTTGCGGGGATGTCGCGGCGAAACCGTATATAAAATCTTGCGAATCTACATGCGTGCGCGAATAAACCGAGCTGAGAAATAATTTTTGAACTTGCATTGTTCGTCGAGTATATTTTACCAGCGGCATTTCGAGGCGCGTGTAAAGTGGCCGACGTTTTACAAGAAGCAACTTTTTTAGCTTCGATGGCGCGAAAAAGCGTTGCCTCGAGTAGGATTGCCGTGAAATTTGTATTTCTTACGCAGCGAAGAATACTTCCGAAGCCAAGGCCGTAGATCCATATATTGTCGTAAAAAGCTCACGCGTGGAGCTTGCGTATGCGAAGACGGAGAAATAGCATTTTAAAGAATTTCATCTTAGTCAACGGCGGGAAAAATTTCAAGGAACTGTAAAGCAGATCATATCGCGGGATCATCATTCATTTTTTATTACATACGTCGAAGAGATCTGTGTTGCAGAAATTTTTTATGATGCAAAAATCTTATTACTTGTGACACGAAGTGACTGAGTTTACAATCTTGAAGGAGACGTGTCGTATACTGTCTAGAAACTATGATTATTACGATTAATGACTGTTATATTTTCATACGTAGCTTCGTAAATGTACACTCACGTGAATTATGTTGATAAAATTGCATTTCGAAATCGATGACGTGATGCGGCGAATTTATAGAGACAAATAAAGGGTCGTATATTTTGTTTGTCACACTTGCGTGAAAAATAACATTTTCCTCCCTAGGGAGTTATTGAAAAAGGCTCGATCTTTTTTCAATGCATACCAACAAACAGTCATTCGAAGAAAGAAATAGTCTGCCCGAGGAATTACTATCTTCAATGAAAAAAAAAATTTTTTTTTTTCAAGGTAGTTTGTTTTTCATTCATTTTTGCTGAACATTTTTCATTGTAAGATCAAGATGACGTTATTTTCATAACATTCAGTATTCAATATTGACATTGTTGTTCTTTTAATAACATTTTTTTCACGTGAATTAAGAAAGATTTCAATTCGTTGATACATATAAGAAGATCCGAACTTCTTGCGACCTAGAAAAGGTTGGTCATAAAATTAACGATAAAAAGAGTGAAGGTCTTTTATTATACGGCAGATTTTGTCGATCTTCGATTCACGTAAATTGCTTCGTACAAGCTGAAATGGATACACTGAAAAGTTCAATTTGTAAATAACCACGTCGAGTGCAAAGAATTTATAAAATGATGGAAAAAATGCAAAATAAAAACAATAATAATCATTAACGAGAATAATACTTTGCTCCGTTGAAGGCAAGAGCTCGTGCATTAATTTCGAATAATAAAACGGCAAGCCGCGCGTCACAGTTTCCACGTCATTCATACGTATTCTGCGTGGCCGGTCTGCAACCTATATATAAATTTAATATTTCAAAAAAAAAAAAAAAATAAATAAATAAATAAATAAATAAATAAAAAAAGATCTTTCCGATACGTTATCCGAAAAGGCGATTCTTAACCGAGTACAATAATAATCTTCGATCTTTTGACGTCCTCGCATGGAGAAAAAAAAACTGAAGCGTAGCTGTATATTTAAATACAATGGACAGAAAATTTATTTACAATACCCAAACTAACTTTCAATTTTGCTAGAAGAAAATTTCTAAATACAAGAGATATACGTGTAAATATGATATTTATAAGTATAAATAAATCATTTATAATAGTTGGAATCTTGCATACTCATATAGTAATACATGTTTAAGTTAAAAACTATCTTTCCGCGCGTCAGTGTTTGTCAAATCGCTGGGCAGTATTTTTTTTTTTCATGCACGTTAATATGAAAGCGTATTGCAAAAAAAAATTGTTTTGTTTGCAGCCGTTTTTAAAATATTTTGCAGTGTTTTCAATGTCGATAAGATAGATTGAAATTTGACACAGTTGTGAATATTCTAGAGTGAAAAAAGTAAAAGATCAAAGTGAATATTTTTATAGGGGAGGGTCACCATTTACATTGTAAAAAGATAAAGCGTACAACACCGAGTGATATTTTACGATTTACATATTAATTATTTATTTCAATACAATAGATACTACAAATTGAAAAGGTCATATTTTTTTTTCTATGATTAGAATTTCTTTTTCCGTTATATAATCGTTAGCATTCGCACACAATTGTACTGTATTTTGAGCGCGAATCAAATATGTTACATAGGCAAATTCAATTGAATCGCTGACATTAAAATCTTGTTTCAGACATTGTGATAGACAGACGTGTCTTTTGATAGATCCAAATTTGCATGGTCCATTTTTACAAATTAAATTTCATAGAACGAAGAAACGCAAAGTGAAGCTAAAAAGAAAAGATTAAAAGTTTGAATTTCTACGGAGCAAGGAGGGGGGGGGGGAGGGATGGATTAAAATATCCGCGAAAAACTCTCGAATTGATAACTATTCCCTTTTCACCGGTTCTTTTTCCGCGGTGTGAAAAGAGCGTATCTTTTGATGCTGTGCACTTGAAAATAACCGAATCGATTAATGTTGAAAAGGAGAATAAATAGAGGGAAGTCAAAAACGCATTCAAACAAATGTTCGGCCTTTTGTGCGCGCGATAATTTCGCAGCGCGTTACGTGTCTTCTTATAAAGATTAAATCTTTAAATGAAACAGAGATGAAAAATGAACGCAGGAAAAAAAATAGATAGAAATATTGTTTTTGCATTGCCGCGAATCGTTTTTGCCGTCGACTTTTTCCCGGCCATTTAAAATAATCGAGGTTGATTATCGTGCTCGGAATTGCGACCGGCCCATTTCACTTTGCGCGACAGAAACAAAAGCAATTTTTGTGACAAAAAACGACCACTGGAGCGGAATGATAGGCGTGGTTCACGTGGCGGAATACAAATCGGTGGCAAACTGTCGAAGTCCTGATTTTTCGTCACACGTGCCAAATATTGCGAAATTTGACGCGCCGGGTGGATGGTTGTATTGCTTTCAAGCAGAAGAGAATCGCTCGATTGTTATTACATCAAATACCGGCCGTTTCCTTGAATCACGGCGGAATTGGATGTCTAGTCTCGAGATTGTATATCGTTTAAAAATAAACAAGCGAGTGATACTGACAAAAATAAGTAACAAGAATATTATTATTATTATTATTATTATTATTATTATTATTATTATTATTATTATTATTATTATTATTATTATACGAAGAGAAAAAATAATTCTTACGATTCATTGAGGGAGATAAACTGTGAAAATTACCATGTTTTTCACTGTACTCTGGGAAAATAGGGGAAGCATTAAAAATTTACTGAGGGCATGATAAAAATTGTTCGTCTATCATTAATATTTGCTGTGATTACACCTTGAAATCACAATGAAAAGAAGCCAATTTCGCCGACCTTCCAGTGAATTTTCCGCGCGGTTATTTTCCGGTTAATTTCTCTGGTTTCAACTAGAAAATGTCATTTTATAGAATCCTTCAATTTAGAATAAAAATTTAATGTAAATTTGCCTTTGTGTACTGTTAATATTATTTTATATTATACGATAAAGTTATAAAATGTATAACTTTATCTTTCAATTTTGGTCTTTTAAAAATATGAATCTTGAGACAAAAGAAAGTGGCAGTCAATTGACTTACTTTGATCGATTTGAAATATTTATTTTTATTCTAAATCTGATGGCAGTATGAATGTAAACGCCTGACCGCTTACGCGTGAAATTTCAACGTTTCTCACGATCTCGTAATTATTCACTGACTTTAAAAAATGCAAACAATTCAACGGACGATTGCTCATTTTATTTCCACTCGTTGTGCCCCGACCTTCGTAACTAAATTTGGCCTTTTTACATTAAAATTTCTCTTCTCAATAACACCGATCGTTGGAGAGACAGGGGCTGAATTAATTTTAATTATTGACGATGTATTGGGTCAATAAACAAAATGCAATCTCGCTGCTTGAGAAGAAATGTCGATAAAACGGTGATCAATTTGTTCGGTCGAAAAGACCGTCGCAGTGAACGGCACTTTTCGTCGATTGCTGAGTGTGCTTGATGATAATTGAAATGTTGCATGTCAACGATTGTGCAGGATCATTTAAAATTTACACCGACAGATAGATCGGTCGCTGTGACAATTTCGTGCCGTCACTCTCGAGAAGTGGGAGTTGTCTCAGTTTCTATTTTTCTTCTTGATGTAACGTACGTGGCATAAAGATAAGAAAGTCTATGTCGATTCACGACCTGAGATACTGTAACGCTTATTTTACTTCGTGAACAAGTTTATGTACTATTGTACAACTTTTTTTTTCATTTATCTTTACCTTCCTTGAGAATGGTTTTTGTCACTCAAAATTTTTAATTGTCAACTGTTAAAAGTTCGAAAATTATGTTCGAAGTTTCCAACGTTTATTAATGAACGACAATAATATCTGATATGTTTTTCGTCATACAAATAATAGTATTTTCTGATTGAATAATTTTACAAGAAGAAGCTAGAATATTTCAATGTTTAAGAATATAATTTCATTCATTTTTAATTACAATATATGTTACTAAATTGTATACAATTAATTTTCGTTAATAATAAACGTTGTAAACTTCAACTCCATCGAAAATTACGAGTAAATTTTTTTTTAGGATTATTGGTGAATTTCACGTGGCAAAATAACGAAATTCAGCAGAAAATAACACTATGATTTTGTTTTAGAAACTGGAATTTCAAAATTTTGTGTCAGAGTTGTTTGGAATTGTTCTACGTAATTTGATTAATTTTACAATTCGGCGTTTAAGATTGATTCTCGGAAGAATTCGCGATGCAAAATTTGAAATAACTTTCTAACATGCGCGTAACTTTATTTATAAATATTTTGTTACATAACATAATAAATATTTGTTTGCTTGAAATGTCTTGCTTGTAAATTTACAAGAAAACTAGTGTGAATTTCATATCGTAGATTCGAATTATCTTACAAACATGTCTTTTAAGGCAAAACAAATGCAAGACATTTTTCGTCAATCGGAAAGTTGTCTTGAAACGTTGAATCGAATGGATCCAATGTTGGGGAACAAATTATTGGCCGAATCGAGTGCCGTCCAAGGGAGTGTTTAGACGAGATATATTTCAAAATCGCGACGCTCGTCGTTTATATAAGATTCTGAGACCTAGTTTGGCCGGTGTAATCGCGATTTCGGTATAATTAATTGAACAACGTGGCAGATTGCCTATCTAGTAATTCATGAGAAACTTGCGAGATAATGTCTGAGGCTCCTCGCTACCCCATTGGCCAGCTCGCTCAGTCCCACGATTATATTACGTGCAACAGCCGAAACACACTTATCCGGACGAAGCCCAAGAACCAACTACATCCAGACTCTGTTTGTACATTGTATATCAGCGGAAGCGACTGATTTATCAGCAACGCCGTTTTCAATCTCTGCATTTTGCCTAACCGCTTCCGACGCTTTCGTCTTAAGGCCGAACGCGTGCCGCTGAATCGCTCCCCGCGTTTGATTACCTCCGATAAAAGTCCAGGCTTTTTTTTCTTCTTCTTTTTAGCGCAGTCGAAACTTTCGACAAACACGTGCACCTGCAGCCACGATGATACCGCGGCCAACTTTTCCTCGCCGCGTGGCAATTCATTACAATTGCTTTGACGACCAATCGGCCCGTCGAGTTTACAAACACTTGGCGTCGCGGAATTAATAATGCATTGTTTCGAGTCGGCCGTGTTTTCAATCCCCGTACTCAATGCGACGAGCAATTTCACTTGTATCCGAACACACGTCTCGCCGACTCGGGAGCGGATCTTCGAGTGAATTTTAAGGCGCCTTGGTCGGTTCGCGAATGCTTAAGCGAAACTTTCAAGTTTTGCTCGCTGATAACGGGAGATTGGGATTTCGAAGTGGGTAACAACTCGAGTGGTACTTTCTGAAATGTTCTAGCTTATAATAATAACATTACTATTTTTGTTATTAATAATAATAATAATAATAGAAATAATGATACAAAAATGTTGTCTTAAGTTAATTATTTATAATAACATAAAATATATGTGAAACCATGATAATACTTTTTGTTTTGAAGTTTTACCAATTTTTCTGAAATTTGAATAATTGAATTTAAAAATTCAAAACGTCTTTATTTTAATAAATTAATAGAATTCAATTACTTGACTTTCTTATTCTTTCTCTCTTGGTCATTTCAGTCTGCCTCGGACTAGGATAATAATTATTTGGATTAAGGTGATTTCCACCAATAATTATATCATATTCTTGATTCTGATCAAGTAGGAATAATTATGCTTCGAAAAAAGGAACTGAAAAACTGATTCAATAGACAGTTCGGTTCATAATAGATATTATTTCATTGGCTAAAGTCATGACCTACAACGTTCACTTATCCATAAACACTATGTTTTTCTTCCTTCAACGATATTTTCCTTTCAACGTTTTCATTTCAATGTATCTTTTTCTTTCTCCTTATTATCTCCGACTATATTGCTGCCACGATTGGTCGATAGTCTAAATATATGTGATTTCTTGTTTTTATCTTCTCTACCTCGTATGAGTTTTCGCAGCTTGTTATGACGTAATCTATTACTGTCTCAATCTTTGTTTCGCGCATTATATTTCACCTTACTTTCTGTCATTACTTTTTTGCCACCGCATACTTATTAATTTCCCATATTCTTCAATCTTTTTTTCTCTCTCTCTCTCTCTATTTTTTCTGTAGGATTCGATACATTTTATAATTTTCATTAATGTTTCTATTCAGATAAATTTTAATTACAATTAAAATTTGTAGAAATTCAAATCGATATAGATTATCAACAAATCAATTTAGATATTCAGTTTAGATATCAATTTAGTAATTAAATTGATTATCCAATTATTTGATATTGGTATCTTTGACAATCTCAGTATTCGGATTGATTATTCAGGTATTCACATTTTTGTTTAACAGAAAATTCTCAGTTATCTTCATATATTTAAATAGATTGTTTGAAATTGTGACAAGAACCATATAGATAGCTCTTTTAATTATCTATTTCTTTCACTGTTTATTGGAGAAGGTGCATAGACAAGGCATGAGATGTAATGCATGTCTGCCGTTTTTCAGTGGTCGAGGTGAACTGATCATAAATTATAACTGACAAAAAATAACACGGCGAAATGCTTAGGATTGTGCTGGGGACGTCGTCAAATCTGGCTTTGACATTATTGCCTTGATCGAGCACTGCTGCGAGTGATTTTGACAGTTGCTTATCGATCGTCTACGTACCGTGTACGTACGCTCACGGTGTAATGCACACAAGGTACGTCAGAAAGCACGTTACAATAGACTCAACATGACAGATTTAAATGAATTTCCACCAAGTTTGCATGGCCGCGGTGGAAGATTTAATTGTTTCGTCGCTGACAGCTCGACCAATTTTCTCGGGATTCCTTCGATCAATTTATTCGCACTGTCGAACGCGAGTCGCGTCAGTTTTTGCAAATTGATATTTTATAAGTCAAGTCTTATGGAATAAACGTCCACCTGTCTGTCTCCTCGTCTGACGCTGCACTGAGAAAAATGTCTATTTGGTGTAAGACGGAATACGTTTTATTACTTTGTCAAAATCGTAGTCTTCATATCTTTGAATAGATAGTTCAAAGAGCTATATACATAATTCGTATAACTATCTCAGATAGTTAATTTTAATGTATAAAGATAATCAAGAATTTTCCGTAGTTCGCCAACAAGTTGAATATGCAAATAATCAAAGTGAATACCTAGATAGTCAATATGAATACCTTGATAATCAATATGAATACTGAACAATCGATATTGATTATTTAGATAGACAATTGAACAATATATTTTCTAATTTTTAAGATTGTTTTTTTGAATATCCATTTTTCTTTTAGTGCATATTTTAAAAAATTGTTCAGTCAAGATAGATTAGATTTTCATAGAAAGCTAAAATGAGCGTTGCTGCCTTTTGCTTTTGCGCAAATGCAAAACTTTCGCGATAGTTACAGTTTCGGTTGTAGAATAAGTAATCGAAAATGTCAGGATGTTCACTGAAGGTAGCGATAGTGAGCGTGACAAATTTCCAACGCAGTCATAAGTCTCGTTCGAGTTTGTCAAGTTACATTTATATTTACGGAGCTAAATTTTATTTCAACCAATTTTGTTTATTGATTCTACTTGGTTGTCGATTTCTGTCACGACACTTTTTCGATTCAAGTCCTTGCGTTGACATCATTTTTGGATCTCATTAAGTACGATTTTGCAATAATTTGTTTGTCTTACATTAAAATCGTTTTCGTCCTAAACAGTTATCTATTTGTCATCACTTTTGTAAAACTATTTTTTCAGTTTCCACGTAGAAAGTCAAACGAAATTCCTGTACTCTACATCTTTTGCAACTCCTCAGACAATCTTTTTATCCCCATAATTTCGTCTTCTTTTATTCCTATCTAAATAAGTCATTAGGGCCTTCAGCTGTACGGTGTTTATTCAAATGGAGTAGAGTAACCGGATCATGATAAATGAAATCGCTTATCGAGATTGATGACTATCTCTAAGTTACTACATCAAATACCGATGTGTACTTGCTTGTCACTAATAACTTTATGTACGGGGCATATATATCCCTTTATAAATTGCCGATACTCATTTATCATGAATACCGTAACTGTTACCTAAAATCGTTTGTAACGTAATCGGAGGGAATTAGGCCTGAAGTAAGTTTTCGGCGAAAAAGTGCGCAAAGTGGTAAGACGACGCTCGGAACGACGCGGAGGAAAACACAAAACTGAAGACATCGATAATAATCGAGCAAGACCTTAATGGATTGAAAGGTCGTTATGCAATAACGTCAGAGGGCAGATAAAAAAAAAAGAAGGATGTCGCCAGCGGTTTTGACATATATTTAGAATGCATCAACTGTATTTACGACGTATCGATCAATTGTTACTTACCGCTTAATCAAATGTCAAAATGTAATTAACGGATAAACAAAGTTAACATTGCCGGGTTATTTATCGTTCTAAAAATTCACCCCGCTGGCCGTGATGAATTTAGACCGTCGCGCAGCTCGTCGCGACGCTGTCGGTTTTCGCGAATCATTTGTTAGTTGAAAAGTTTGGCGCGGCGCATTTGCTACGAATGGGGTATTAAAGTCATTAAAGTCGGAGGAGACACTTGTAACGGTTTTCGGAAAATTGGATTCGAGGTCCTGGAAGTCGTTCCGGCTAATGGCCGTCGCTTAACCAAGCGATAGGCGATTCCGCGGCTAATTGGTACATGAAAGACGCGAGACGTACCGAATGCTTCCAGTCAAAGATCTTTACACAATAGCGGGCCAACCGAAATTTCGGCCGAGCACGTCCCGGAGTTGATTCGCTTTGTTACGGACGGCTCGAATGTCTTCCCCGAAGATTAAATCGTTGTAATCCTCGGTTAAATAATTCGCTACCTAACACTTTATATAGCACGCTCGGTAGTTGCAGATTTACGACTTATCTTCGAACGGATCTCATTCATTCGTCGTAACGTTCCGAACTCCTGCGCTCGCCGAGAGGTGTAAAAATAATTTCATCTTCGGGATATAAATATAAAATAGTCGGACACGCTAATTTAGATGGGTATCGAAAGATTTAATTTGCCGCAATTAGATTTCAATTAAAGATAACTCTATTTTCAACTTGTAATAACCGATAAGATTCAGGCAAGTGGAATTCGGAAATTGATTATTTTCTTGAAAGCCGGGTCTGCTTATGTAAGAACGGTTACGCCAGAGAGAATTGTGTTTTAAAAATCATTACTTGAGTGGAGCTTCATTTACATAGATGTCTTAGTTGAAAAATACTCTGTTTTACATTTATAAATATATTACGTGTTTTATAGAGAATTTCACCTACGCTGATATGTTATTATTACGAGAATTTTTTTTTTTTTTTAAACAATTTACGATTTAATTTTAAAGCGTCGTAGTAAAAACAACATTGATAGTAGTATACTTTTCTGCATAGTTATCAGTTTTACTACTCAACATTTTTTTGTGACTGTTTTATGGTAATTTGAAATTCAGAAAGAACCTCAAATTGGATATTTGTTGAATCATTTGATTCTCGGTAAACAAGACAAAGAATCAATTCTTATTGAGTTTTTTATGACATTCGCGTTGTAAACACCGGAAATTTGTTCTGATAAACGGAAGCAAATCAGGTCGCGCATCAATATTGCGCCGATTCCCTTCAATAATACTATGCTGCGTTTATGCCATCAGACACCTGCGAAAGGAAGTGACCTTTGAATCATTATTTACACTGCACAAAATCATCTATCTTGGATGTAATATTACAATTTTTATTGTAATTTTATCTTTCCTTGAAAAAACATTGAAAGAAAAATATAGAATTTGTAAATTTTTTTAGACGTTGACTAGTTTACATAAAAAGCAAATTAATTTGCAAATATTTAAAATGTTCTCTAGAATGAAGAGATAAATATGGCATTTTGGGAGTAATAAAATAAATTCATTTGAAATAGTTATTTTTTAAAGTAATATTGGATATTTCGCTAGTGATAATCAGGTTGCGCATATATTGATCCCGATCAACAAAAAGTTAATTATTTACTATGAAATATCTCATAACAACTCTGCGGTTACGTCGTACGCAAATCGCAAACGTCATCCGAGCAAAATGTATGCAATTTATAATTTCGCATGACGTAAATGTAATTTTGCGATCTGTGAATATTGCGCTGTCGTATCAATATATCACATGGTGTATACATTGCGTTGCAATTAAAATTGTTCGCACATTTTCTCCAACACAATTTTAAAAAACTGAATTAAAATGTTTTTTTAATACACTTTTTTTTAATATTACAATTTCCCATTCTTAAAAATATCACGTGGGCACAACAGAAGTCAGGTTCTGACAGTATAAAAATCACTTCGATATTTGGCCAATCGGATTTGATGTAGTGACAGCAAGATAATTTGTTTGCATAAAAGAATCCGTTTTTAAAACTTTTTTAGTTTGAAAAAATTTAAAATTGCAAGGCTTTAAAGTAACTCACGCTAGACAATTAATTCGAAATAAGGAGTAAGAGAAATGCACGACGTCTAAGAAAGCGGGATGCGTTAAACGCAACCAATGACGTTCGATTTTTGAAGATCAATATTTAAGAGCGTGACGTAATTGCAAAAAAGTACGACGACTATATATATAATGAATTACAATATAATAATATATTAATTGTAATAAAATTGTTATATTATTTAGCTACTAATTTGAACATGATTTAATAATTTGAAATAATTTTAATTCAGTTGAATTTTAATTATTTCACATATAAAGTTTTTTTTAACGTGGTCGTTGTTTAGATTATGTATTAAGCTGAACTACACTTTTGCTTTCATTACAATGAAATCCCGCGCAGAAGAAGTACTTGTCGGAAAGTGATTTCCCGAGTCGAAATATTTCGGTACTCAAAAAGAGGTCGAAAGGAGGCTGAAAAGATGTCGAAAAGAAGCTGAAATTTCAACTTCCTTTGAGTCTCAAAATTGTAGATAATTCCAAAATTGTAACTTAAAGTTAGTTAAATTTGAGGTAAAAGAAGATGAAGCATTAATAAAAATGCAAAAAAATGTTCAATTTTTATTATTGTCTTAAAATTAGAAAATATTTTTCGTAGCTGTGGGACATGTTTTTAATGGCAATCCTCCGAGTTTGCTCTGCTGTGAAAAATATGACAATTTACTGCAACTATTTTCTCAGTGTGCGTTGTTCAATTCGTCGGAGTTTATGCAAATTGCGATATTACGAAACTTTTCGCCCGCTATCAGTGTGTCTGCGCTAAATAGAACGTAGGATTAAGCGCGGCAAAAGCGGCATATTTATATTGCAACTAACGAGAGTTCTCAAAGCGAACGGTATGGTTTGATTACATAGTCATTCGTTATCATTCGGCTCTGATTGCTAATCGATGCATCTGATTTTGCGAGACGCGACGCGCATAACAAAAGCCCCGCGCATCGACGAACGGATGAAAAAGAAATCATTTGTGGCTTCGCCGTCGTATTGCTCGTAATCGAAGGCGAGTGTAAAGCTGCCGTTTTCCCCGCGGAGGAGAAACAAGCGGTATAACGTTTCACACCAGCGAAACATGCCGATGATGAAAAAGTGCGCTTCAAAAGTTGGCGCAAAAAACGAAATGAATAAAGGCAGCTCGTCGCAGGTGGCCGTATTTTGATGCACGCGGAATGGGTGTAAAGAAGAAAATTTTAGCAGCTTTTCAGCAATGAATCGGGTGATATTGATGCTCATTGACAAAACGCGGCGGATCTTTTTATGACGGACGCGAGGAATCGATGTGACGAAATGCGCGAGCGCGTCGGATTGAAAGCCGTTGGACATTGTATATTTATAATCATTGCTCGAGAAGGAATTTAAATTCTTGCTTTTGTACGTGTTATTCAGTAGTTTATAGATATCAGACAAAGGGATGAGAAAATAAAACGACGTGAAAATCGGAAATGAAGTAATAATTGAAATATCATAATCGTTATGTGATATCACAGTTGGTCAACCTATTAGTTTCGGCGACCAATCAAACGTCCCTACACTTTTGCAAATTTTGTATGCCGAGCTTGTAACCTTTTTTCTTTGCGAAAAAATTTTAACTGCAATAAATTTTGAGTTTAAACAAGATTAAATCTCAAGGCTAAAAATGGGAATGGAAAAATCGTGTCTCACATTTTAAAACATACACGGTACAATTTTATGCCGAAGTTACTGCCGAATTTGGTGTTCGTTGGGAAAATCCCATATGTAACCTATCACATTTCCTTAAAATTAGGGTCGTGAATTAGAGTTCTCTTATTAAAGACGTGTCGGGTCTTAGATAACTAATCAAGCTTTTATATTTTATGAACTATTGGTTCAAAATTGACGTTTTCCCTCGGGGGATGCGTAAAATTCTCTCACGGCTGATATTATTCAGTTACTACCACTTGAAATTTATTAACTAAGCCGAAGTAAGTGATTAATTAACTGAAAGAAGCGTATAGACGCTTTCTTCAGACAATTTATTTTCCTTTTTTTGTCCACCGGCATACATTTTGCGGCGCCGAGGAGAATTGTTTTTCTCTCACATTTACGTGCTCGCGTGGAAAAAGTCGTCGATTGCAACTTTTCGTCGGAATAAATAATAAATCAACCAACGGTTTGACGTCATTGCGAAACCCTGCAATTACATTGCATTGCGTAAGAAGTGATTATCAATAATCGATTGAACCAGTCATTGGGAAATACTCCTTGTTGATTCGTCATTTCACAGCAGGCTGAAAATTTCGTGGTACTCCGGCATAAATTTGGATTCCATGCCTCCCGGCAAATTCGAATTGCAAGCCGGATTGCCTGGAATTTGGGTCTCTTTACATGAAGTTGGATATCGACGATTCCCGCAGGCAAATCAACGTTGACCTAATTAATCGATTATTTTTTGCTTCGAAGCGTGTAACGATGGTAATATTAAAAGTGAATGTTCAAACTTCCGGCTGCTTCCTTGGGAATACGCATCCTCAACTCGACTGGGACAATCTTCGTTTCGTCATAAAAAAGAAAAAAAGAAGTTGAGTAATCAGTCTTTGGACCAAGTCACTGTTTGTGGAAACAGTTTTAATGAATATTCATAACAGTTAGTACTGAATTAGAAAGTTATTACCAGTCTGCAGTTACTACACGAGTTGTAATTACCGCAAAACTAATAGTTTCTACTAAATTTCTAATAATTACCGCTTGTAGTAGGCATTACTGGAATTCCAACAGTTTACATTTGGTTTTCACCAGTGGTTACTTCAAAGTATTTCACTTTGAAAAATATTACGAATGCTTTTAATTTAATTGCAAAATAATTAATTACAATTTATTATATTTATTATTGATTATATTCTTCGAGTAAAGTATCCGTATGATAATAGATAGTTTAATCTATTTGATTATCATATTGGTGCGTTAAATATCAGATTATGTTTCTTAGCCTCCAGTTGTCGATAATGCCATTATTCAAGTTAGTTTTTAAAGTAGAGTTTCAAAATCGAATTATTATACTTTAATTGGATGCGATGGATCACAAAGCATAAACCACGTGCTTGATGTAATTATTTTTTTTTTGCTGATACAAAAATTTTAAAGCAAATGAGAATTTTTTTAACATACAAATTATAACATTAATTATCGTAGTGAGCTGATTAGTAATATTTTGATAATAATTTGAATATGTTTAGTAGAACTGAGGTAAAAAAGTTATTGATCAACAAAATAAAAAGCAAATGAAAACGATTTGATTACAATTATAAAAAAATATATGTATGTATTTGTATTTAGTATATTAACTGTAAATAAAAATAAAGTTAAAAATATTTATAAATTTGATAAATTTCTTCTAAAAGTGAGAAACATTTCTATTCGAGCACCGAAAAGTTGTTGAAATCGTTATTAGCGAAATTAAAAATTGTGACGAACGTACTGCGCAAATCGAATCGAATAATTCGCATTAAAGCACAAATTTCATCATCAGAGATTGATGGCATCGCTTTATAAATCATTGCCGCTGCGTCAAAGCATGGACAACTTGGAAGTCGTAATTATGTTACGCCGTAAGAAACGAGCGGTTACAATTTGGTAATTTAATTTGAAGACAACGTCATTTCAGAATGACTTTTGTCCCTCCTAACTGAATTGTGAAATAGAAGTAATTGAATGCCAAAAGTTTCGAATTAGATTGTTAGGGACTGTATATCAGCAGCTGTTAGTCTGTCTTACGAAACAGTGTATGATGAAGACAAAAGTTAGACTCTACGAATACAGCGGGTACGCAGCGGCAGTCAATCAAAGTTTCCATCCATCCTGATATCTGCATTCCTTATCACTAACTAACTTAACGCTTTATTCTTCGGCTGGCTACGTCCTTTATCGACGAACATTCCACGCTCTCTTGGCCGTCGAATTGGTTAACAGGAGTGCCAGTCGCGCAGCAAATATGATTTACTATAATTAATTACCTCGCTACTTTAATTAAATTCAATTGATTATATCGATGTCATTGTCACCTGGACTATTAAAAGGTCTTTCAGTTATAAAGCTGATGACAATATTCTTGTTTATCACATTATCTTATGTTATTCTGATGAGTGTGATTAGAAAGTATGATGAGATTAAAATTGTTACTTCTCAATTAGCATTAAGCTGTTGCAGTTCTGAATGCGAATTGAATCTATATTGATATCGGATCCACATGTTCAACACAGAATTTGCATTAACATTGAATTCGTATATTCATTTTTCCTCACTCGAAAATAATGTCGGTATTACTCGTCTTTATAAAATATGTTGGTAACATTACTTTTGTGTTGGTAACCCTTCCGGTTACCAACATAAAACTTATTTTTTCCTTGTTGAGTAATGTATTATTATTAATCTTAGTGGAAATAAATATATGATATTTTTAGATTTATTTAATTCATATTTAAAAAAATGTTAAACTGGGGTTTTTTATAGTATAATATTTACATTATAGAATGTTTGAAACTGAATCTTTTTATTTTGGTACAGATATTAGATTGTTAATACTTCGTTGATGCTGGAGTCACTATTTTAAAGGAGTATTTGCAATTTTAGTTCCTTGACATTCGATTAATATCAGAAAATATGTTAGCCCTAAGTATTCTAAGCATAACGTTTACCTAAACGGTAATTTAAA
The DNA here is from genome assembly GCA_022817685.1 of Aradophagus sp. ZL-2020. Taxonomy (NCBI): domain Eukaryota; kingdom Metazoa; phylum Arthropoda; class Insecta; order Hymenoptera; family Scelionidae; genus Aradophagus; species Aradophagus sp. ZL-2020. The sequence continues at coordinate 15,807 of JABFOV010001307.1, forward strand.
CTGCATTTTTTCCGTACTTTCACTACGAAGTAACGTCGCCAAACGTTTTTATTACGGTAACAACGAGCGACACTTTTCGTACTCCAATTATACGAAAGGTTGCACACGTGTACAACCTTGTTTTCATCATGTCTACGTACCATTGTAACTTAACAGCATAATTAATATACGTCGTAACTCTTACACCGCCAACTTGTGAACTTCATTCGACTTTATACATGTAAGACTTTTGCATAATGCATGACACATTCTCCAACGAGTTAATAGCTAATTATGTGCTTTTATGTTTTGTCTCGGCAAATTATTAACTTCAGCAAGTGCACTTTTAACTAACGAGAAACGTTTCTGACTTTTAAATTGCAATTATCGGGAGGGATTTCGAACATCTACATCTTCGAGTGTTGAGTAAGTGAGAAAAATAAATTTCGTAGCGTTAATTTGGGCTTTTCGAACTAAGATTTAGTAATTATTCCATAATAAAACACAGTATTAGCGGTGAAAAACTTGGAAAAGGGTCGGAATTTTAAAATACGAAATGCGTAAAAATGGTTTTTGGTATAAATTTATCTGACTATACTGAAATTTAATTTCACCGTGATACAAATATGTACATGTTATACATATTCATACTTTTCGAGCAATAAGAAGTTTTAAAGAATCTTTACATGAAGATCTCGTTGTGGCAGTAGCGGAGATATCAACTCCAAGTTGCAAATCTTTAGGAACTTTTTTTTTACGTCTAACCCCCGTGTTATAACTTCTTTTCATTTTTCGAATTTCAAACGCCGCTTGAGCTTTTCTCCGTACTGATAAACTTCCATATCTTTTGCATAACGCCGCGGTTGGCCACAAATCTCTTTAAACAACTTTAGAACTCTTAGACGTTAAAGCTTGCATGCGTTAAGAAGGATGGAATACAAACTGCATAAAAATAAACCGTTTTCTCTTAATTTTTTTTTGTTGTTGTCAAGTTGTATTACAATCCGATACTTGAACTTTTTCGTGCGGTACAGTTCGAATCGTGTACCCCGAATTCACTTTATAAGGATAAAAAAAATTGTTTCGATGCTTATTGATTTTTCATTTGACGAAACTCCTTTGTATATTAATATGGTTTCAATATTATTTATTTAAAATGTGTGTTACAGATAAAAAGACTAAATATCTTTTTCCTATAGCGCAATGACTATTAAATTTATTGAATTAACCTTACCGTTGAATAATATTCATTCAAGGAAAAGCATTAATTTAGAAAAGAAAAAAAATTAATATTAATACTTTGTCCTTTTCCATTTTAGTTAATTATTATATTATTTTCGTAAATAATTTATCAGCACTCTAAGAAAAAACAAGAGCTTTTTTTCTATCTGTACACTCTGAAAAATATGTTTTACGGTGCACAGATTCTTTTTACGCCGAAGTAACTATTTCTTTTCTTGTCAAATAAATTCTTTACGCGGAGAAAAATAATTTCTGGAAACCTTTTTCTGTTTATAGTAAAGATACGTATATTTAATAATAATGGACTGTCAAAAACAAATTGAATTCACATGTAAAATAACTTTTTATGCTTATAAAATAAATATGAAACCTCCAACGTTTATTAGTAAACAGAAAGAATAATAAATTATAATTACACAAGAAATATGAGTATCGTTTAAAAATGTCGCTCTTTAAAATAGAAAATGATGTTTGTTTTAATTTTCGTTCATTAATGAACGTTGGAAACATCAAACACATCTTACAAATTATTCTTTTTTTCAAGTCGTAATGTTTTTTGTTGCTTTCCACTTTTGGAGAGCTAAATTCAAAGTCGTTGATAAAAAAAAAATCGTTAAAACTATGAAAATATTTAAAATTGTTAAAAAAAATAAAAGAAAATTGAAGGTTTCTGTAACGCTGTAAATTATTGTCACAACGTTGTTGTTGTTTTAACACGGGCAAGAAAAATTGATCCGAAATTCTCGTTCGAAAAAATTCAGTGTGACTGACAATAATGCATGGTTATCAACGTGCACTCTGTTGAAGTGCTAATAAATATCATCGTATTTATTGCTCTATCATGTTCACGCACGATACATGTGTGATACGTGACGATCATTTTTTGGAAAAATGTACGTACAGAGTGCGGTCTTTCTTCGCAAACTTTTTGCAGTCGTAACTTCCGCGACGCACGGTATCGGAATAGCGATTGGGTCCCTTCTGTACTCCGACCATATTTCTGATACAATTTTATTTCGCATTTTTTTTGTAATTAAAAAAAATGTTACAGTTCTTTTCACGTTTGACAGTGTTTACCAATTATTGTAATTAAACTTTACTGGTTTTAAATATTAAAAGGTCCGGGTAAACACTTTACACATTCAAGTAATGTTCTAAATAAATATTTAACATTTTTTTACATTTATAAAAGATTAAAATTCGAAAAAATTATAAATACTTAAAATTATACGTTTTTGCAACGTTTCTTTGGACCAAACATTTAGGATTTGTAAATAGACATTATACGAAGAAATTAAGAATCGAGGTAATTAAGCATCATGATTTTGAAAGGATAAAAAAAAAGTGGAATAATGAAAAAAAACTTGAACGACAATGAAACTCTACTTCTTAGAGGTTGAAATTTAAATGTCGGTTAGGAGCAGAATATGGATACAAACGAAATGAAGAATGAAACCAACGCAAAACTTGTCTTTCAAGCTATTGTTAACGATATTCTTTTGTCGTTTTTTGCTTTTTCATTCTTTTTCCTTTTTTTTCCGTAACAATATTCGCACGTCGTTTGACTTTATATTTCAAAAAACTGAATATGATAATGTCAACTCGTTCATTTTCTCTTCAATTTCATGATCAATTAAGTCCCGAACAGAAAATCAATGTCTCGTCATTTGAAAAACAAAATCCCATTATGGCTTAAAAGGTGCAATTGAATTTTTTAACAACTTACCATTTTTTATGCATTTAAAGGTGAATAAAGTGTTTCACAAAGGCGACCCTTTGATCAAAAGTAAAGAATATTCATGATATGATTTCTGCGTTGTTATTGAAAGTTAAACTTATTTTTGCATCGATCGGATATTCAATATACTTCACGAACGTCTATCATTCGATAACAAGATCAATTACTGTGATTAAAATTACAAATTGAAATTTCGAGCCGGCAAATTGTAATTTATCAGTGATTTCAGACGAAAAAGGGAATTTATTTTTGATAGCCTTTGTTTCAAAACAAATTATACGTATGTATACATTATTTTGCTTTTTTAATTTTTATTCAATATTTTCTTCTTTTATGAATCATTCTCGTTAAGTTTTTTTTATCATTTAAAATTAAAAAAAAGAGTCCCGTAAAAATAAAAATACAAATATACAAATATGCATGTATGTACATCTATAGAATGTACATGCAATTAAATTACTATTAAAATCTAATGAAATTTAAAATGAATGCAAACTTTATGAATGTCTGTCATATTCTGGTAAACTTTTCATGGCCTTATCAAACTCCGGTAATCTTCGCAAACACTCTTAAACTCAATTAAGCTCAGTTAAAATAAAATAGTTTTAAACTACGACCGATTTTGTAAAATGATACGAAAAGTTGATAAAGTATAATCGGTTAAACGACGGTGATAAAATTAATACAAGCGCCGTGTGCGTTGCGGTTTAACATTTTTGTTCCGTTATCGAATGCAGCTTTCGAAAACCAATTATCAACGGCAGGGTTAGCATATATTTTTTTTCCACCCTAGCGGTCTAACATTAAATCAGTGCAAAAATCGATATGTCTATGATTTATGCTTCAACAAGAAATCTGAAAGGGTGTAAATATGATTTATCGGAGCGTGATGTATGAGCTAAGATTTTAGCGAGGAAGATAAGTAATAAAGAAAGGTGTTATTCGACTATCGAGAAAAATGAGTCAAACGCCTTACGTTCGGTACAGAAAGAGCTTTTGACAATTTATTGCGATTCATCTTATGATTCATCAGTGTTATTAAATTTGCCGCTAAATACCGCGCAAAGTACACGCAGAGAAAAATGTAATAGTAGCTATTATGTTGTATTTTGATTTTCTATTCAAGGGGATATTTGACTAAAAATTACAAATTTTCAAGAACAATAGATAGAAAAATGTACTGCAATATCTAATATTTTAGTTTTTAGTTTTTTGGAATTGGAAAGGTCATTTAAATGTCACAACAATATGTTGTTATAGCAGTTTGTAAAAAAAAAATTATAAAAATAATAGAAGTATCAATGTCAGAATATCAGAATTTTCACTAGAAATAGTAATTTTTGTGAGTTTAGTCATAAGAAAACACAACATATATTGTTCAATATTTGTAATTATACTGTAAATTTATTTACGTTAAAACCGTGATCAACAATACCGCGATTATCGTACGAAAAATCAAACAATAAATTAATTTTCGTGCGATGATCGCAATTGAATCGTAATTAAATTTTTCAGGATAATTTTTCCAACGGATTGAATTTAATTTCGGCATTATATGTATCTACATATTTTCCGCAAAATCATCAAATTTCATATTTTGAATTATCAAATTATTGTTGGATGGCAATTTATTTAATTTTTAATTTTGCTCATCATAATGTAAACGAAATGGTAATTCGAAAAGAAAGAAAAATGTAAATCGAAAACCAAGCTATTTTGCATTCCTGTAAGTTTTCACTCGACTTTCATTTTTTTCAGTGATGGAAACACCGGTTCGGCAAGCGCAGCTAAGCAATCTGGCGAGCGACAACGGGTCAACGAGTTCGGAAGTCGCTTCTGGCAACTCACGTGGCAACGAAGACACTCGCTTGATGATGTCCTAACATTCAGCCGGAGCTTCAGGAACCCGAGGTAATGGCGCGCTCGAACGAATAGACGGCAGCTGACGCTGTTGCGTTAATGCGCGATGGTGTAAATTGTAAGATTTTCGTCACGATGCAAATTTTCCCTCGTTATTTTTCGTTAGATGTAAATGACGTTGTGTCGTTGACTACCGTTTTCAACTGCTCAGCGAACGGAAAATTATCTGTCCTTGAGCAAAAAGTTCACGGTTTTACTCGTAAAAAAGGAACGTCGCGAAAAACGTTGCATAAAAAGTGATTGTACACGAATTATAGTACAATATATATGTCTTATTCTTATATATATAATATATATGTAAAAATAAACAACATTGCATCAATATATATCAATAATATTCCATTTTATAATTAACACTCAATAAATAAGTGTCTCATTTTGAGATTTTTGTTGATTGAGACAAGAAAAGCTTCTCAACTGAAACGGACTAAGATTTTCTATCTCAAAAATGAAAAATGTCTTAAAATAAGATACAATAATTTTTTTTCCAAATTATATACAATTTTAATAAACATGTTTCATTATTACTTTGATCATCGAGTAAAAAAACTCTCGAGTACCGTGGTTAGATCTTGTTTGGCAAAAAATGTAAAGAAACGAGCAGAGACGTATCTCATTACGTTTTTCGTGTAAGCGGTTGATGTTCTTTGTTTCTGCGACTCATAATGTCTTGTAGACATTTTTTTTTCTGTACGTTTTCCGAGCTCGTTTTTCTTCTTAAAGCATAAATTTCCTTTAGGTGATTCCTCTTCAGTTGTGTAACCCATTCGTTTTCAATTGCTTAAACGGCTCTGGATAATCGGACATATTGATTTCTCATGACAACCACAAATACGTAATATCTTAAATGGTTTTTACATTTACAAATATTCAAGCAGTTCACGGCTTATTCAGCCGATCAATTAATTTTAGTTTATTTGTTTTACATTCATTGCGCGTGAATAGATATACATTATTGTTGGGAAAACAAAGATATTTGCACTTTGATCAAATAAATACGTACAGGCTTTTTTGTTTAAATAATAAAATCATCCAACGCCATAAATGCCATTAAATGGCAAATGAAACGTATTGAAAAGCGTCTTTTCATCGTTCCTTTTGAATTTTATTTGACTTTGTCTTTGAATTCTTTGCAATTTCTTCTTTCTAGTCAGGTACGCTCTTAAAAGTTTTGCCGCGTGTACGCGAATTAATTAATTAATTCTTACGAAAATTGGTATTTAATTTTTAAAAAATTCTGGAGTTATCGAGATAAGAGTTCTGCCGAGAAGGAAGAAAAGAAAAAAAAGGGAAAGAACATAATAGGACATTCCTACTCAGCACAAAGGACGTCTCGTGCTTGTTGTGGTTTTTAATTTTTCGTTTTCGCGACCTACCTAAGTTTTTTTTTTTTTTTTTTTTTTTTTATAATGAATCAAGTCAGTCAAATATCGTAAAGTAACGTTTACGCGTTTATTATGTATGTGAAAAAGATATAACGTAACGATAGTAGTTCTGTTTTGCGTAACATGAAAACGTAAAGGCAGTTTACATGTAACGCTCGAATGTGTAAATATAATTTTCTCAAGTGCGAACTAAAAGTCCATAACAAATAGTCGAATAAAAAAGTTTCCGCGCTTTGAAATATATGGACAGTGTGAATCATACGGCCGTGAATCATGTACTTTCGCGGGAAGTACGTAATTATGTTCCGTGTTTGATACGAAGGTAAAAAAAATCGACACAAGTTCGATAAATATTCGATGCTGCTATTTACATAAACAATGACGAAAAAGATACATACGTTTGCGAGAGAGGCAAAGACGCAGTGAAATATCGCGTGACCGTCATTACGTCTTTATTTCACTCGTGTTATAATTTTACGAGCAAGGAATATGCAACGCTTTTTTGCCGCGAATTTAAATTTTAGCTCGAACTGAAAATTTACAGTTTGTGCAGGAAAGCAATAAAGTTGTTTTATTTGATATTCAAGTATGATGAAGATGATTCGATAAATACAATGTTTGTAACAGATACACGAAAAAAATATTTCGTTCAATTTTGTTCTATATTTGTGGAAACGTGTACCTGTAAGGCACCATTTTTTAGTATTTATAGTGTAAAATTTAAAAAGTATCCCAAAATGTAAGCAATTTTTTAGATTAAAAAATTTATAGTTTGCTTTATAAAACACGATTTCTCAAATTTAAGAGGATTGTTTAACGTACACTTTTCTCCGTATAGTTGAGGTATATTTAAACATGTCTACTTTTCTGATTAGGTTATAAATTATGCTCACACGCTATGATTGGATACCAAATTTGAAATGTTTATTGTCGTGTGTAACAAATATTATAAATTATAAATTTAAGAAAGAAATTCCAGCTTCAAAGGTAAAGGTAAGTCACCATGTTTGTAATTAATCTAATAAAATGATGAGCTTGAAATTTGCCACGTGGTGAATCGCCACACATATTGGACTTTCTAAGTTCAAAATATTCTAAGTTCAAAAATTTAAATCGACAATTTTTTATGTTAATTTATATTTTTTACTATGTTATTGTTGTATTCGTCGATTTAGTCGATTTCAATTGTTGAACATAGAAAATTTTCTAAATCAAAAACGTGTGGCAATTCGCCACGTGGCAAACTTCAGGCACATAATAAAATGAGGATAATGACCTGAGCCGAATGGGCGCAATCAGCTATATTTGATGATTAGCAGTCATTAAGTTTTCAATAAAAAACAACTATCGTTTATTTATGACTAAGTCCATAGCTTTTAGAAATACAAAAACATTAATGATATTTTTACTATTATATGTCCATGCGATTTCGTTTTTTATATTCGAGTCTTGTTTGTTTGAAGAGGTGGCGATAATTCGCTGTTTCAAATCGTCCCGCTACGAGTGGTTACTCCGCATTAAAATCAAGTCATGCAAAAATTGCCCGTAATAATTGAAAGCATACAAATTGTTGCTTTTGTGTTCCGCGTGTTTGATAAATGGATTAACAGTGATCGAAATTGCACTTATTCATCGATTTTGAATGATTGATCGGTCTTTTTCTGCAGAATACTTTTAATTGGAAAATTGAGTTTGAACCGTTTCAATGGCGCCGAATATTTTTTGATTTAACTCTTTTCAATTCATACTACAAATCGAAACTCATTACAACAAATTGGTATATTTTCGTCAAAATGTTTTAACAAATAAATTGATATACACACATGAAAGAAAAAAAAGAAAAAAAAGTTACGTAATTGCATTTTTGATTACAATTTTATCGAAGTTAAAAAAAATATTTATACTTTCTGCATTTCTCTTTATTTTATTAACGTTTCCAATATAATGAAAAAACTGTACGCATTCAATCAATAAGTAAAGTGTCGATTTCGTCATGTGTAATAAACTGCTGAGAAACATCGGCTATAGAGTCTATTAAACAGAGTTGGTAGTGTCACGCCTTGGGAATTACCTGTCAGGTGTAACTATAGATCTCGATTAGGGAATATCCATCGATTGATAGCCGTCACTTTTGCGTTTGTCAGATAATTTGTCTTTATACACATTTACATCGATTTCCAGTCTCAGTCAACACAAGTAATACAATGTCTGTCAAAGTGGTTGGTTGTAAAGCACAGATTTTTGGTGCCGCGTTCTATTATTTCACGTGTCTTGGCTGAAAAATTCGATTTGCTCGGGGGGAAAAAAGTTATTCTTTGTCGAAACGTTACAAAGTTTTGCTATTATTTGCCTCGTTTGAAACCTAATCTCATCATGTCAAGCACAATTTTTCATGAATGAACCGTTTGGTCTTTAAAGTCAAAATAAATTAATTTCAAAATGTTTCAGCCAAGCAAAGCAATACTCGACCAACAATTGTATAAAGTCTTATTTAATTCCGACCTTTTTAGAGCCCACGACAGTGCCGGTTTAATCAGTTGAAATTATTTTACTAATTTAAATGTTCGTAACATGTTAACTAAATGTTATTACTGAGTGTTCTCCGCGTTCGCTTTAAAAGCAGATCTCAATTATAAAATGCAAATGCTTTTATTTAACGTACATTTAAAAGCCCAACATTATTATAGCAAAGCATTTCGAAAAGAAAACACTTGAGGTAATTATCGGTCCGAGGGAAAACTTTATCTGTATGCAAAGCCGGGGCGAGGTATCCACGAAGTTTAAACCCGATGAAATTCACTTTATGGAGATAGTATATAATATCACACGGTGGCGGAGGTATCGCCGTTTCAACAGCTAAACTTGCAAATCTTTGCAATTCTTCGCTTCTGCGAAAATCTCGAATAAAGATTTTCTTATTCATGAAATGTCGTTTGCTTATTAGTATTTGCTCGCCGATAATATAATATCTTACTGGAGCTCAGTTTGTACGTAACTCCATTACAATCTTGTCGTAAAATCCGTACAATCTAAACCAACGTGTAATTGTTAATAACAACGTGTTGATTAAATATTCGAATTAAATTATCTTAGACAAGAATACATTTTATTGCCACGATATGAAATTCAAAGTATCAATTATGATTCGGAAATTTTGGCTAAAATGTAATTTGTATCGTGGAACTTGAATTCGCCACAAATTTATCACGTATTATTCGATAAGCAGATGGGATCGAAAATTTGCATTTTTGTTTCGACAGAAACGCGAATATCTCTCACGACGAGACCGCGTTCTTCGTTTACTCTGGCCAATTTTCTCACAAGGCTATTCCGGCTTCGAAATTCGTACTTGACATTTTGTTATTCCTCTTGTTAAAAAAGCACATTTTTACTTGCCCGTTTCAGCAGTTCGCGATCGTTTTAATATCGTTGCACTTATTTTTCAACGCTTCGCATGCAAATGGTTTATCCCCGAAGTTCGAGAGATTTAACTTTTGAGTCTGATTGATCACCATTGTACGGTATCTGCGGAATACAGAATACATTACATTATAGAGCTTTTTTCATTTTTAATGGAACTTTCTATCAAATTAATCCCGCACTCCAGTTGCTCGAGCGATTTTCTTGAATGCTCTTGCGGCGAGCGGAAATTATATGTCATTTTTAAAATCAGCTGCGTTGCAAACTTATTGACAGCGTCTATCATGGTGGATGGTGAAGCACTTCACTATTTACTATTCCATTCGAACAATTTTTGCATTTCAGACTTTCTTCTGACGAATGCTATCGATATGGAGAACATCAACGCTTCAGCCGAATTCGTCAAGTAACATTTAGTGCAAGTACAATTGCATACAATTTCGGGCAGGGTGTCAAATTCGGCATGCACAATTACGCTAGACATCAATACACACTTGCTTTATTACCAGAACACATTTACACAACTTGCATCATCGTGTGTAGTCGTGTGGTGTGTAATAATGTCGTGTGTAACTGTGTCGTGTGTAATTGTGTCGTGTATAATTGTGTTGTGTGTAATTGTGTCGTGTGCAATGTATGTTCGTGCTGTTTATAATCGTAGGTATGTTTAAAGTGAGTATAAATGTTTAAGGAATTTGTAAGTTGCGCTATTATGTTTCACATAGAGTGCATCGTGAGTACGTATTAAGTGTCCAAAAAATGTGTGTATCATTTAAAATCTGGACGAAATGTTAAACGTAGAATTAACACAAGAACTTGTGTTTTGTGTAATTGCAAGTTG
>JABFOV010001308.1:0-26321 GCA_022817685.1 Aradophagus sp. ZL-2020
TGTTAAAATTTAAAATCTCAAATGATAAATTCATTATTATAAACAGATTGTACATTTATATTTTTTTTTTTTTACAAGATAAGAATGATTTGGATGTGAAGAGAAGTTTCGTGGGGCTGGAAAAGTGAAAAAAGAAAAAGATTATTGCGTAATAAAATTATTGGCGACAGGAGTGAATTTACATATCAAAAAAAAAAAAAAAAAAAAAAAGGAGCGGAACACTTTTTATGCGAATTGAAATTCGTATTGTTCGAATAGAACGCGGTTCACAAGTTGCATAGAGTTGAAAAAGTACTTTCGTTCATAAGAAAGGTCCGTAAAATAGAGGCGTTTCAACTTAAAACATTTGTTCATAAGTTTAGCTTGTTTGCTATCAAAAAACGTATGCCTAAAATTCTTATCGCAGTTTTAGATTAAATAACTTTTAAAAAAGGTATTCTTAATTTGATTAGTCGAATTAACAAAATGTAAATGAAATAAGCAATTAGATAAAGTAACAAATTTACTAGTTAGTACTAAACACGTTGCTCAGATCAATAAAATTATTCTAAGTAAGACGATCAAAATAAAAGTTTCACGTTATAATTATTTAAAACAAGTAAGGCAATAAACTTTAAATTAGATTACATCTCCATTGGTGAACATGATTAGCCGCGATACATTCTCATACGTTTTTGTGATTATTGTTTCGAATGGCGCAACAATTGACGAACATTTTGCGAACGTGCAGGAATTCGTAAGAAAAATTTGCCGGGAAAAAGCGCGGCTTTTGTAATGCATTATGGCGGACTGGCACTCGAGTTGCCTTTATACGGGTAGACAAGAAAGGAGTGCGATATAAATCCACAAACGAAAGAAACTGCCTTGACGACGTTAATTTGTGAACGATTACAGACACCTGGTGCAGCTTTCGTACTTCTCTTTAAGACTAGGAGGGCGATGCTTAGATAGCTGATTATGGCAGCTATTGAACATTCCAGTAACTCGAACGTGCTTACGTGCGTGTCAAATGGCTAATTTTTTCCCGATAATCATTCGACGTTGCTTTAAAAGGCCGGCAAAAAGTGGTTCGCCGTAATTGGCATCTTATTTCAATTTTAAACCCTACGGCGTCGAAAAAAGCTTATTACGCACTTCCTTGCTTAATTGATAGCCGAGGTTTTGGCATCATCAATTTCGACGTGCTTTATCGAAAATAAAATACTGACATATTGGCAAAGTTTATCTCAAATTAATGAATTAAACAAGCTCTTGTACGACTAAGAACAATCTTTCGTTATTGTAAATTAAGAATGTATAAAGCAAAAATATCGCAACTGAATTTATTACACGGAGAGAAAAATTTGTATTAAAAATACTATTCCTGTTGTTACTTTTACGGCGTCGTATTATTATGAAGAAAAATACTCCTTTTTTTACAACATTCTTTTACTTATCTGTTTAATTTATGACGGAAACTATTAGATTATTTAATTGTATTCAATTTTTTTAACAAGTTGAGTTCAACAAACAATTACTTTATCTGGAATCTATTGTTAATCTAATTAAATATAAAAGTAGCTGTAACATACATGTTTTTATTTTATTTCAGTAGTTTAATAACAAATCTCACCTCGACTGTATCACTTAGCGTGCTGCACTTGAAGCGTCGAGTGATGATCTCGTAAGCGAAAAAAGTCAGCAACTAGTCGATAAATAAAGGCTAACATAATGCCGAGTTAAATGAAATGAAATTAAAGTAAATCTTAATTCGTCGTGCGCGTGTCTGTTCCGTACGCAGGCCTTTCATGCGCGCGAAATAAACCCCGCTCATTATCGTCGCTTTAATTTGAAATAACTCGAGTTTTCCAATTTAATTAAGCCCGGTCTTTTTACGCGTTTCATAAATAATTATTTTTTCCTTAACACGGCCACCTATGCCTGGCGCAGCGAATGAATCATACCGCGTCACGCGTATTTGTCGCATTTAATCGCAAAATGAGAAGGGTTGCGATCCCATAGTCGGCAATGGCTAAATAACGAATGTGGATAAATTTACATCCGCGATGTAAACGAGTGGGTCGCTTCTGCGGCGTACAGCAACGCCACGGCTCGCAGGATGGACTGAGTATTAACGAGCTTAAACGAACGGAAACTAAGTGTCTCGGCGGAGTAAAATTAATTAATCGCAATCGTCGTCGTGTCACGACAGTCGTTCCCTCGAGTTTACGCCCGATCACGATGTCATTTGCAATGCGTCAGAGATCGTTAGTTTTCTTCGCTGGATTGCAAGTATATCGCGCTGCTTCTCCGCTTGCTTCAATCGACTCATCCGCGCCACTTCAATTGTCCCGTGTTTCACCAAAAACAATTCAATTCACCGATTTTAATTTTTCCCTACCGTTAAAGCTCAAAAGTTATCAATTTTGGCACCCTGCCGAATAATGATTTACTACATCATGGTCTTCTTACTATAAGCAATTTCGATTTCAGAAATTAAAATACAACATTTTTGAGAGTAAATCGTTCGGGCGATATTTCATGAAGATCACGTACGGGCTAATTAATGTGTCTGATAAATTTGACATTCTTTGATTAATAATGAATGTATATTTCTAGAATTCCATCACTCTTGCAAAAAATCGTATTTTGATTATCTTTTGTTTAAAGTAGATAGATGTGCTTAATTTTTAAATACTTTTGCAGTGTAAAAGAGTAAAAACAAAATTATGGCATTGAATTTTTAAAAATCTTGAATTAATATCGAGTAAATTGATCGAATACGAAGGTCTAAATAACTTGTGCTAAATCTAATGTTGATGGGAGTAAGAGTCCGGGTGCGGGTGCGAATGCGGGTGCGGGTATAGGCACGGAGAAACGAATTCCGAGTTTTGGTTGAAATTCGAGGCGTTTCATCCGTCTCGACCAATAAAATTAGTCAAGTGAATCGGACCTATTTAGAATCGTTTGTGGAGCGACAAATTTGTCGCGCGTATACCAAGATGGTCAACCACGTTTCAGCACTTCACTCGTAAAAATTGTGATAATCGTCCAGATCGTACAATGAATCAGGTTAAGTCAATTAAATCCGACTGCGGTATCTTTTTTCAAAAGCACGCACCAAGGAATCATAAAATGTAACAAATTTCTGTCGTGTTGTTTTCAGCTTAACGACGACGAGAAGAAAAGAAGAAATTTTGGTATTGTTTACGAGGTGACGCAACTACATCGGAATTGTCCCACGCCACGAATTGCGTTGAAAAAATAAAATTCTATTAGTTTCGTAACTAATGACAAGCACAATGGGTTCGCGAAACCGCGCGCTTTCATGCTGAATCGCACAGTCAATTATCGAGCCAATTTCCTCGCGCGTTTGGAAACCACCGTAATGACGACGGCTATCGACGAAATGTCGAAACACTCGACTAGTCCTGGCCGCTTAGGCAATTTAGATAATATCGACATGTATATTCGGCTCGTTGACCTCTTTTCCTGGGAATATGTCAGTGAAGATTCACACGCCGATAAATTCGATTGGAAAGAACTCGATTAAATTGGAGAACACTAGAAAAACGCAGGTATTAATGCCGGCATTGGTATCTTACTGGAAAACTTTTCACTGATTTTTATTGAAACGTCATTTATTTTACGAGGATACGTAAAACGTTTCAAGAATATTTGTCGGTAAAATTTTAACGTTAACCTTTAATCAGTAAATATTAATTATTAAGACTTAATTTTGTTTCCAATTTTTACGATGAATGAGCAAGCTCATTATGGTAACTAATACATTTAATATTTATGGAATCTTGGGAATTCGAAAGGTACAGATTATGTGAGCGAAAATACTCATGTAAAGCCACAAAACTTGTTTAATTAAAGAATATTTGAATATCTGTATATAAAATTTGCTAATATTTATATACACGTATACATCATACAAAATTCTTTCCCAACACAATGGTTCAATTGGCTTGAGATATGAAAAGATGAACCAAACATCTGTGTTCGATATTTTGAATAATTCAACTTTATAAACATCAAATTCAAAGATCTTAAATTACTTCAACCATCAAATCCGCCGTGAATTGCGATGTAAAATTCTTCAATCTCACTGTCATTTCTTTGCAAATGAACTCAGATTCGCGAACAGTTTTGATGTCTCGATCGTGTGAAATGAAATGAAATCACCGGGATGTTATTTGATGAAAAACACGGCATTCGATGGTCGAAATTCCCAAACTTCGTCTGTCGAATCGATTGCTGTCGAGAGGTGGCTAGTTGCGAAAACATTATTCTTGGCCGAAGTCTAAAACCGCGCGCGGAGGATATAAAATTAATAGTGATCTAGATTTCTAGATTGCGGGGAATGCGAGCAATTGCGGATCGTGGGAGTGCGTGGGGCGAAGCGATGCATGCATGAAATTCAATACGCTCGTCGAAATAAAGAGGAGCAGGATGGAAGGCGGCGACACCGCGAGCCCACGAGAAAGAGAACGAAAGGCACACAGAGAGAATGGCGTGCTCCTGACCCGCGGTAGTTCCGCGCTCATCGCATTATTGTTTGTCTTCAATTAAACTTCCATTTTATATAATACCTCCGTCATTTACGTATCGCGATTCTCAGAGAAAGTGCGGGCATTATTTTCTCATTGAAGCAAGACATTTCGGCGCTCGTGCTACTGAAATTCAGCTTTATTAGGATTGCAAAACAGCGTGCACTCCGGGGCCATTTTGCGCGTCTTTGTGCTCGTGTAAAATACAACTCAAAATTAAAAACAAACATCTAATTAAGAACGATTTATATCGATCTAATCGAATAACAAAATCTAATAACAAAAAAACATTGACATTAATTATGAGAGTGAAGAAACTGACAAAAATTCAGTGTAACGAGCTCCTATCAAATCAACGTTTAATTCCAAAATGTTGGCTCGTTCGTCTGGTCCTCTGATCCGTAGAAGAATCTTTAATGACGCGTTAAACGATTTTATTTTCATTTCATTATCAAGATGTTTAATTAATAATTACGTCAGGTTGGCATAGCTCGCGATAAGTGAGAAATAATTTATAAAGGTTTGTAAGAGTACAAAGCGAGGGCGTGGCGCGATAATGATTATCAATTGTAATTACTAGTTACGCTTGCCTCCGCATTGAAATAGGGAAAGATACACATTTGCTTAATCAGCTAAGGGATTAATGCACGAGAAGAAGACGCGGGCGAAGAAGGCGACGAAGCGCTATAAAAGACATGCCATTAATTAAGGCTCTCCAGATGTTCGGAATTACTTTGTCTCTGCTTCATTCCTTGCCCGGCCTATCCCTAGTTCCATTTCAAATACTGTAGTTCAAATGTAGTGGAATAGAAGTGGAATACGAGATACAAGTATCTTCTGGTCACGCCATTCGGTCAACAGAAGGCTTACACTGGTTGAAGACGACGCGGCATCCATCCTTTCGCTTGTAAATGTTATTACGGGGAAAAAAGTGGCAGTATCCCAATGAAAACGGTCCAACGTGTTCGATTAATTGAATCGTTTCATAACCCTAACGACACTCGTGATCGAAAGTTTCTTGCGGCCATTGAGACGAGGAATTATATGCACCGATGAAATTATCAATTTACGACGTTCCGAAGCAATTACGATGTTTGGATAATACAATGCAATAAAATAGAAATCAAAGCGAGATTAATAGTGTTGCGTTATGGGATAGAATAACGTCGCGAAATTCAAAACATAAAATGGACGTGCGGAACTGCCTTGGCAACCAAAGTGAAGCCATTTGCGGGTGTGAGATTTGGGAAATTGACTTAACTACTGACAACTATAACCACGTGTTCGATGACATGATTTATATGAATGTGGTAATTAATAGTCGTAATTAAAAATGTCAAAAGAAAATTAATATTTGAAAATTGGTTGAAACGTAAGAAAGTGATGGAATCAATTTGAAATACTGAAAAGCATTCGAGTGTGAATGTGTTGTTGGAGGAAACAATTACGTCCGAGTGAGAAAAAGTGTCCAATACACAAGAAAATTCAAGTTGATTCTAATATAATACGGGGCTGGATATTGTTTGGCTAAGACAAAAAGTTAACCGTCTCGAAGTGTTTGCGAAAGCCTCTAAAAAGCTATCGGCTGATGGGAGCGCTTTAAGCGGGATTATATAAAAGGGAAGTATTCTTTGTTCGCAGGCAAATGAATATATTGAAGTGGACAGACGTGGATCGTGCGAATGCATACAATGACGAAATGACCCGCGGCCAAGGATGCGTTTTATAGGTCCGATGCCTTTTATAGTCAGACGGCTAGCCGCAAGGATCTGAAGAGACTGGCAGCGGATGAGGAATCCTGTGCAATTAAATCCTTATTGCTTGCATATCTTCGAATCGATCCGCCACTAAACTCAGTATTGGCGCTGTCGGCAATAAAGGCGCTTGCTAGGTAGCCACCAAGAATTGGCCGCGCGGATGATTCGGTATAAAAATGAGGCCGTTATAACACCGGCCGTGATAACACCGGACCGTGACGTATCGCCGCTCGGTCCTTTGAATCCACGGCGGTTGGCGAATTTTATCAAACGAAACAAGGACGGCCACAAAGGAGAAGGCGCGCGTATCCGAGGCGAGGAGGAAGAAGCGAAGATTGGCCGAGGCAGCAAATAAAACGGAATCACTGTTTAAACAATACACAAACACCGGTGTATTCCATTTTATTGAGACATATAAAAAAGGCGTTCTCAAATATCACGACGGCCGATGAATCAAGGGCAATCAATGTGCGGATCATAAATATTTTTTTAGCCCGTAATCTCCATTCCGGAGTCGTTATTTTTATAGTTTTATGGGTATCATTTCATGGAGCTGTCGATTAGACCGGCCGAGCCGATGACTTGCCGTTTTTATGTATCGACACAAAATTTTCAAATATGTGTTTTACGAGGGATCGAGATTGCGGGACGATGTTGCCAAGAGCCCGATTGATACTTCTCTTTTAACTTTTTTATGAATGGCGAACATTAAAAAAAATACTCCCGAGATTACTTGCTTTATGAGACTTAAATCACGAGCGACTGCAGCTGCGAGATCGCGTGATTAATACGCCGCGTAAACAATGTTTCGATTGAACAAATGAATATGCGGTCTATTGGTTATTATCAACGCGACGGTTTTTCTTATTTTTGCTAAATGCGGTGATATTCATCCAGCCGTTGTGTTGGGATAATGTTACGGACTTTTCTCATGATGCATCGTCAATGTCTTATTCAAATTATCGTAAAATTTTCAAACGTTGTTCACAGTGTGTACATTATTTTTAATGTTGTATAATTGTGAAGTTTCATTCGTGACCAATAAAATGTGTATATTGTGCGTGGTTAAGTATACAACGTTACCTTAAGATTGCGTTTTAAAGCTTTGCGATTCCACTGTGTCAAATTGACAATAAAATACCTCCTCCTTAGTTAATGTCTGTTATATATTTTGTATTAAAAGTCGATTTTTGACTTTTATGATCGGGGCATTACAAATTGGTTTCATATTAATAGTTAAAAGTAGAATTTACATACATATTTGAAGATAAGCCATATTTTATAAGCCAATTCAAATAAGAAAACCCTTTTCTTGAAAACAAAATGCTTTATGTTTTTTTATAAAAAGCATTTGTTTTCAATATGCAATGTTATTAATATTTCGAATATAAAATACATGATACATTGCCTAAAAATCGCCTAAAAGATTTTGGAGAGAAAAGACAGAAAACTGTTTTAAGAATTAAAATTTTGTTCATGTTAAAACCCTTATTTGAATATAATTACTTTTTTCATTATTTCATATTTATTTTTTAAATTTATTACTATTTATATATAAAAAAAAGAAAAACACTTTTAATAAGAAATAAAAAATAAATAAAATAAGAAATATAAAATCGAGTAGTATTAATACAATAATTATTACCATTATATTTACTTATTACTATTAATATTATCTTAAAACAATTTTCCTCTTAGTGCAAATGATATAAAATATTCTTACCTTATTTCATCCTGCTCCACTGCCTTCATGTAAAGTTTGATGTTGGCACATGTATTTGTCAACTGAAAAACAAAACAAAACAATATTTCAATAAGTTTATACTTACATTTCAATTAATTTTAATTGAATTTAATAACATTGTTAAGAAAACTTTTGATAATGCATTACAATACAAATGTGTCGGTTCGAGACATTTTCAAACATGTTATATTAATATGACACAGTGCATCACATAAATGTAACGTAATACAATGTACAACTTACAAGTTTGTAATCCTTACAAATTAAAACTTTTCATGACAAAAAAACTATACAAAAACTGATTACAATTATTTTGACATTACTCGAGGAAAAACTCTGTTGTGATTAAAAGCGACTTAATGTGACTCCGATGTGATTCAGAATCACATTAAGTGATAGCAAAAAAAATTGCGATGCGATTAAAGGTAGCATCGCACGAGCGATTGCGAATTCTTTGTATCATTGCGAGTTTAGCGAGCGCGGCGCTTATTGCCATATCACTAATTTCCGCCCTCGACCGTACAGCCTCCGAGTTCTTGTCGTCGCGACTTAGCGAGAGGGGGCGCGCTACGAGGCAACGTAGCCACGCGTGTGCGCGTTCGCTCACGCACGTGCACACATGCGTGCGTTGGTAGGCAAATAAAAGCATGGTACACGCGGCGCACATCGAAGCTCGCATCTGTCGGCCGAGATAATGCGTCCACCTACAAACCATTCTATTAGGCGCCATCTCTCTGACTGCTCACTTACATCGGCCACTTGCCCCGCGTCGCTCCTAATCCTCGCCGTGTCTCCCTCGCCGCGTCCCCCTTCCTTCGTGCTGCCCCCCCCCCCCTCTCCCCTTCGCCGGCTCCGACGCCGCGCTCACCGGAAGCTACGACGCCGGACACCCACACGAATGTATCACGGATTACTCAACGCTGACTGTCGACTCCGATTTGACTTTATCCTCCGCTTCATCCAATCCTCCGCGCGACAATTCGTCCAGCCAATGAAAAATTTATCCGCAACGAGCTCCCGCAGATTAGCTGATCGCAAGTTCTTAATTGCTCGTTAAAACGGTTTTCCAGGCGCGGTTAGCATTACTGAATTGAAAATGAAGTTCAATCAATGAAACTTGGGATGTACTGGTATTTTTCAATTGCCTTCAATATTACGTCGTAGATGAAAACCAACTTTAATGAAATTCCATGCAATATTGTTACGCGAAAAATAAAGTAATATAATAAGTTGAATTCGGTAATTGAATAAATTTTTTTAATTAGGACATGATCGAAATATTTTTATGCCAAATATTTGTTAACGAAAAAGTTGACGGTTTAACGAATTTCGTATAAAAAACATTAATTATTTGTTCCATGTAATCATTTGATCATTTGAATTATTTGATAATACTTCATTGAAACGATTTTAACAACGTATTTCACAGAATAATTAGAACGAATTGTATTCCAAGTTTACAATACCGCTTTGTAAATTAATCTACACTTTTTCTCTTAATAAAGTGTGATATTTCGTTTCGTTAACTTTTGCTAAACACTACACTACGCGTGTAATTTTACATTATACTATAGCATGAAATTTGTATTACATACCGTATAACGTTACGTGATTTAACTTCCAGTAAGTGACAACTGTTTGTATCAACGACACTGTAAGTCAGTCGTAAGTTAGGATAACATTAAAGCTTGGTTTAGGTAATGATATCTAGAAAACATTCAACATCTAATCTATCGAACCACCGCAGCAGAATCTAACGTTCGTGGGGCAGCGAGAGAAAAAGTTTATACACGCATTATCGTTAAGAATGTTCGCATGGTGAGCAGCAACTTCCGAATGTTCATTGACCTGTAAGGCGGTAAAATTGCACGCAATGAAATATGTTTTGTACAATAATTGTTCAAACATGCAGTAAACTCGCGTATAATTAATAACATTACTGTAATAACACAGCGCAATGATTGAACATGTATCGCAGTATCTTTCCACCTCAAATCCGAATCATCTTGGAGCATAAAATGGCGAGCATTATAATAATTGTAAATATTCATTGTGGGCCCGCGTGTGCATTAAACTGGGATTTCATACGCGAAACGTCAATTCTTCGAAACGGTCATGCCGCACGCCGAAGCTTCATTATTCGCAATTCTCGTAAACAGGCGGTTATAAATTATTCAGGCCGAACGAACGACAGCGTTGAATATGACCTAAGCACTCGGATAGCCGTTAACTGCCGGCAAATTAGCCAATTGAGGGCTTCGAGTATCCGCGGATATCTTATTACACACTTGGCAGCCGGCACGTCCAATGGCGCCCGACCTTAAACGCCTATTTCGCGCGACGATCATCCTCTTCCTCGTTCGCTCGTTGACGACCTGACCTTCGACAAAACGAATCTAACGCGAGTTAAACGCCGCGATGCCTATATCAGTCTATATCAGCGCATCATCCTTGAGTTACGTCACTAGTCCAATTCGCCATCATTTGCCATCATTTGCCAAGATTCCTGCGACCGTACTTGCGATTAAGATCAACTGATTGTCCTGTCAAAGATGCGCTCAGTATATAACTCGTGCGTTCGAAAAGTGCGGTCATTTATCTCAAATCTTGTCTACGTTCAGACAACATATTCCCAATATTTCTTATATTACTGTAATTTTAATATTATTAATAGACCTTTTTATTATTTAATCATAAGATTATGATGTTGTTGAAACGCTTTACAATTTTACTTTGCTTTTGAAATTACATTAATATTCTCGAGTGTATTAATTTTAATACGTGATAGTAATTTAATAATTACTTCGGTATTAATCAATAATTTAAAAGTTATTTTTAATAATAAATATTCAACTTCAATTAATTAATTAATATACTTAATTGTATAATTGTTTGTATAAACATTCGTTGTACGAATGTGTATATTAAGTCAGTCATAATTTTCAAACAATAAGTTTCCCATTTGCCAATTTTATTTTATACATAAAACAATTTGCAAAAGTAGCATCTTCTATCAGAAAAATGGCTAATTTAATTTGGCGAATTCGTTCAAAACTCAATATACAACAGTTGAGTAACTGTACTTTTAGTTCTGACTTAGTTGCGCGAAAACTGTTGTTTCGTATTCAATGATCGTGCTCAAATAATGTTCCGTTCAATATAAAGCGTATATACTAATAGCTCTGATAAATTATGTATTCGATGAACTTTTTCTTATGTTGAAATACGCATTATTTCATGCTCTATTCAGTGGAATAAAAGCGGAATTTGTAAATAATAAATATCGGCGCGATTGTTTTTCAATAGCGAATTTTAAATTGCTTAATAGTTCGGAGCTAGAAACGAAGTTAATTTTTTTGTCATGTTCTATTAACACAATAAGCGCGTGCACTTCTATGAGCTGCTAATCTTTTAGACGTATACTTACATTTGCGCCGTAGAATTCCTGTTAATCATTAGTAATCAATTATCAAGAAAATGAGTAATTGGAAAATTAGTCCATTATCCGATATAATGATTTTTGAGAAACGCTAAGTGAACTGAGCAATTCATATTCCCACAGTCACAATCTGTTTCTCTTTGCTTTACATGAACTATAATTTGAAAAATTAAGTTACAAATTAAAATGAAAAGCGTGATTGCTTTTCAAACAAAAAAAAAAAAAAAAACAACAAAAACAAATTTCTCAAATCCATAACAGCAATTTTTTACAGAAATTATAAAATTTGACAAATACGAGTCAGTCTTTTATATACGTTTAATAAATTTTACAGCCACATTAGTAAAATAACTTTCTACCGTTCCCAATAGAAAGTTTTATTTTCCGAACGTGCAATGTTATATAAGCCTTACTTTTATGAGAATCACTAACTCCGCGTTTTTTTTATTAATATAATAATAAATGTCCACGTAATGAATTGCCGCCACAGACGATAAAACGTGATTTCGATCCGAAAACAAAAACTCCGATAAGACGTTGAGCAAAAAATATCGCTCGGAAGGAAAAAACGATAAAGAACGAAAGGTCGCTAACAAATAAAACTAGCCTTTTGCCACCTTCCCGACAATGTTCCATCGCCCTGACCTGCGAACACCAAACTATGAATAATTACTAACCTGCAAGCTAAGCGCAAGCGCGCAATTCCAATCGTAAAGCAATAACACTTTTCCCCGGCAAAAAAGTACCGCAAGCGCGCTGCTTAATCTGTGCATCTCTTGTCATTAAGTTACAAAAACGGCGAGCACGCGGCTAACGATAATTTCTTGGCGCGCGAGTCGATCGAACGGTTCATCATTAAGCCGGCGCGGCGACGCTCTGCTGGCCAAGGATTTCGCCGCGACGAGAGTTGCCGGCTAATCAGCGCTTCTTCGCCGAGCGTGGCAACTTCCGCCAACGAGGACCACAAAGTGTCCGCGCGCGGGAGCTGACCGGAACGTTGGCAAAGACGCGACGCGTCCGAACGCGTCGCCCGTGAAACCGGTGCGAGCGAATTCGCAACGCCTCCCAACCGCGTCCGGCTGTGTCATTACTCCCTTTCATGATCCTCGTTGTCGCGTGACACGGGCCCGCGAAACACCCGCACGCTTCGCCCGCCGCCCCGATATGCGCTGCGAAATTCAACTTTCCGCCAACCTCCTCGATAACTCGCCGGGAAAATGTACTGTAGAAAATACGGACGAGTCGGTCTTGTGCGTGGCTATGAGTTATGGGCTACTTTCGTGCAATCAAAACAAATGTTTAATTGAACGCACAGACGTTCCTAGTGACTTCATTACATTCCTAATGACCGTCGAGCCGTTGGAGGTGATCGCTCGTTACGTCATCTGCCAATTTGACAGCTGTCACACAATTTTATAGGCAGAAAATAGTTAAGAAAGATTTGGTAACAGTGACACATGAGGTCAAATTTGCATTTTTTAAAAGAGAGAATCAGTTTAAAATTACTGAAATATTAGATATCATTACTATAGACTTTGAGAATGCGAATCGTATAAATGAATTCAGTTATCAAATTCCGAAATTTTTCAAATTAATTAAAATATCTTCCACATTTACCGAGAGATAAGTCTTGATGATAAGTTATCCGACAAGTGTAATCTAGCTTGAATTTTTTCAAGATTAATTTCCAAAAGACAATCGATCGGCGACATCGAAATTCGCCGAAACCGCGGCCAAAAGGACAGCGGTGGTTGTTTCGTCGACGGGAAGTCACGCGACAGAATGCATCGGCGGGTTTTCGCCGCTCGCGGCCATTCATTCAACTTTCGCGACGTAATATTGTGAGAGACAATGCAAGCGCCAATCTCTTTAGAGCGTCTCTTTCGTTACGTTTACGGCCCGCATGAGTTCGAGCTAAACACAAAGCCGCGGATAAGAGCGAGGCAGTCTTTTTGGCGAGGCGGCGCGCGGAATCATGTTAAAATGAACTCGACTGTGCGATCCTCGTGTATTGCGTTAGAGGAGCCGCTAACTCGAGGAGACGTTTGGTCTCGCGGAAACACGGACGAGGCCATTACGCCCGGCTCAAACTGTGCGCGCCGCGCGACAAATCAAATGTACCGCACACGACGCGCGGGGCTTGAGAAAATGTGACGAGATGACAGGAAACGGGAGTCCCGACGACTGGTGAAATCGTAGTCGACAATCCAAAGCTCTTTGGGTCCTTTTTCATCGCCGCGGAGCGGAAATTCGGGCAAAAAGCGCCGGCCGAAAAAAGCGCCTGCGCAAACGATCGACCGCTGATGTTGCCCGATGAAAATCAAACCTTTTTTCGCCCGACGATTTATCGCCCGACGAGTCGATAAATTGTCTCGCGCTAGACTTTGAGCGAAAACAGTATTTCGATAGATTGAACGTACTTTGTCGAGGAAGTAAAAAAAAAGGAAAGAAAAAAAGAAGGTTAGCTTCACACCAGGCCAACTGCATTTTCTCCGCCGTTAATTTTGTCTCAACCGATTTGACACTTTTTTTTTCTTCCCCGCGTATTAATTACGTAAGTTTTCCTAGCCATGAAAGCCTGCGATATGAATTATTAAAAGCAGTTCGTTACGTCACAGTCGTGAAACAATTCCTTCGGCAGTCGACGGTCGAGGAACATAATCACGTACGGCACGAAAATAACGAAGCTTCGCGCGACTCCGCTCGACGTAACTTTCTATATTTGTCGAATCGTAAAACTCATTCGACTGATTCGCGTTAATTGATCCACGTAAGGAAACACGAAGTGAGAACGCGCGAAGCCTCGACGCGGAACCGTCCCTTCCGGTTGCGATTGCCGATGATTTTCTTGAAAAAACGCTACCAAGAAAATCGCATGCCAATCAAAGCATAAAAAAAAAAAAAAGAAATATAAAAAAGAGTGAAAAAAAAAGTTAAGAAGGAAAATCAAAGAGCGAGGATTTGCGATGTTTAGCGGTTCGCGAATCGTCGTTCCGTATAACTCGGCGATAAATAAAGCAGCGTTTCTCCGATTAATTGGATTGAATGGAGCCGCGCATGAACAATAGATAGGATTCAGTTAGAGCTAATTAGCGCGTTATAGATTGAACTTTGAGGTCGCGCGAGGCGAGTTGTGTAACGGCCGATGGAAGCGTCGCTCGGCAGGCGGACGATTAAGGAGAGATATCGAATAAGGAAGCGATATAAAAAGTTGCGCAGTTGAATTGCGCCTGGTTCTCAGCCCACTTGGGACGAGCGGAGGCCGCGGAGATGATGCTTATGATCGAGCTAGCAGCGTGGAAAGAAGCGAAATAGAAGGAGAAAGACATTTCCCACAGATCAAAGCGACCGTGATGTGCGATTACACGCGACCATACGCGTAAATTATAGAGGAGCCGGAAAGGGGTCGACTGCGGGACAAAAAAAGGAACGAACCGACGTTGGACAAAAAAATACAGTTATAAGAATCGTCGTGGTTCCGCGTCCGGAGGATTCAGTTCTGCGTCGCCTCACTATTCCACGAGTTGACGCGCCACGTAATCGCGGCGGACACGATAATCGCCAAAACCCGTCGTAGCCTTCGTCACGCCATGTGCGCCTACGTTAGGCGTATGGATCTATTACCGACGTCGCATTTTTCGACATCGGCCTTTTCGGTCAAACCCAATTTACCGCGCTTACAAATCTGCCACTTCCAACTCGCGTTCGTTCGTCTCTCATTATAATTATAAACGCGAACGTCACCTTGACGTGTCTATTAGGTGAACGGTTCAAAATAAACGCGCGCGGTCCGAAAGATATTGCATCCGATAGGCGCTTTACCCGAACACGCCGACCAACTATGGATCGAGACAACGTTCTTGTTACATTAGCTATAGGACACGGGTAACTCTTTCCTTTCTTAACAGATTTTCTTTCCAACTATATTCCACGCACTTTTCTTGCATCGCTTTACAAATGAAAATGAAGTTACTTTCGTATGGAGAATGCGTTTCTTATGTATCCAAAGCTATCAACCAAGAACAATCATTTGAAAATAATTCAGCAGCATATATTGCAATCAGAAATGAAGTTATAAAAATCAATAAATATATCGAAGCTTTTGCAGAATTATTCTATTAAAAGTATCATTAGTCAATTATAAAAGAATTATATTGAATTTTAATTTATCTCTAAAATTTACATTGCGATGAAAGTTATAAACGAAGCAACGATTAAGCGCATCGAATCTCAAGAATGTACGAAGAAGAAGCGTTTTGTGCTTATTCATTTTCCATATTTTCTCTGATTTTACTATCATTCCGAAGACAAAATAAAGGCGAATAAAACGCAAAGCAATCGTCGCGAAATCGCTTCTCGGAAACTTAAATCGCACGAGCGATGGTGCGTGCCCCCCTCCCTCCCCCGCGGGACAAAGATACTTATTAATAAACATCAAACAAAGTGTCGAGACTATTGCTGAATAATAGAGCAGTTGCGCGCATAAAATTTGTTGTTGCGTCTGATAGCGTTTGAATACAAAGACGCGCCAAAGTTTACGCCCGCCCGGCTAATATTTAAACTGTTGAAAAGCGCGCGCCAAGTGCTGAATGCGAATGCCTATGATTGCACTATTTATACCAAAGTGTGCGAGGATTTTCGTGGCCCGATAATGATCTTTTTTCTATGGTCAGCGTGTAAAACGGCAAATACGTCTCCATCGTAACTGGCGTCTCTCTTGACACGAGCCGCATACCACACCCAACAGTGAAATAAGTGAAATAATTGGCAAGCGGTTGAGCGCGAGCCTTATCGCGTCGGAGCTTCGAATAATCCGCGCGGGTAAGTGGGAGTGACGAAGCAGCCGAGGGGCGGGAGGGTGTGTATTTTTAGAAGGTCGAGCTTCGGAGACTGCGACGTCCAGCGCAAGCCCGATTGAGTCATTAGTTGATCCGTCGAAGCGGGGGTATCGATTGGCGATTAGCATAAATTAGCATAGCGCTCGGGCGTTTCCGCGCGGCCACCGATATCGCGGCCGATCTCGCCGCGCGCAGGTAGAAGAAAGTTACAAATTCGTGCCAAGTGTAACATAAATTATAGGATCAGATAAACGGAAAAAATTACGCTTCGAATGGGGAGGCCGAGGGGGAGGAATGGAATCAGATAAACGATATTGGAATTCGGAGCTCTCGTGTGCGCCACGGGAAATTATAAGCGCGCCGCGTAAACGATCGAGCCGAGTGATAAAACGAAATCAGCGCAACGACTGTAATCAGTTATTAGTTTAAGAACACATCGGAGCTGCGGTCGAGCCAAGTAGACCATGTCCCTCGAGCAGCATAGACATATAAAGCGTTGCGATGAAACGCGCGAGACTAACGCTTAATGACGAAAGATAGACTCGGCTTATTACGAGATAAATATAGAAAACGTAATTATTGATAAGCGTTAATGAGCTGCCGTGCACGTTAGGGCGCATCCTTCGCAAGCATGCACCCGCGCTCGCTCACGCACGACAATGCGCAACCATGCGCGTGCATTCTTCTTCTTCACCTTGCGGACTCAACCACGTCAATTGTTCAACGCGGCCATCACGCTGATTTATTATTCACTTAAACGTGTGTCCCGCAGTGCCGTGGTTTTCACGTACAACGACCATTGGCTCTTGGCGTGAAAAAGTGCTCGCTAATGCGCGCCTCCGGTCTTGATCGCACGACCATCCGCCAACAACGATGCAGGAAAGGACGGAATTCAGCAAAAATCATGTCCAAGGTCTTTCTACTGTCATCGCCGGACATTGCTTAGTCACGATATTTTATTTCGATCATGATCAATACTATCGTTCGATAGGAAAGTATCAGTCGATCATCGACATTTCCCATCATTTATTTTTTCAGCCTTCGACAGGTCTATCTTCCCATCACAACGAAATCGGTATGAAACACAGAAAAATGGAACCTCTCGCAACCAGTATCATTGATTGTTAATTTCAACTAAACTGCGGATAACCACCGGGCTCGGTTCCTGTTTGTTGGAAAGATATCATTTTTCGCATCAAAACATCTCACAAAACGCCAAGCGATGGTTTGGTATATGGGAGGGGAGAATAAAACGGCGAAGAAAAAGTGGCAAAAAGAAATGGAAAGGTAAAAAGTGGGAAGAAAAAGGGTCGCTTGGGCTTGACTTGGCGTAACGTCTGAATTGCGAATTCTGCGAGCATTAAAGCCGCGCGCGTTAGCGTGCTACTCGGAGCGTTGATCTGCCAAGGGATCGGAAAACTCGCTCGCGGTAGATCACCGATAAATGCGCTCGGGTAACGAACGAACCAACGAACGAACGCCGCGGGCTAGATCGGCCGATCTCGGCCGATCTTGATCGCAGTGCTTCGTGCGAGGCGCCTCCAACGTTTCTTATTTTACGTTACGTATTAGCGCGCAACCGGCGTAACAGGCCGCGAAGGCAGTTTGCCCGCGAGGGATGGCGCACCGAGCATGCGCGCGGAAAAGTCTCGATTTATCGCAAAATCTATACCGGGATCAATAAGCACGCGTTGCAGAAAAAGGGTATTATAAATATTTATCGCGTTGCCGACGGAATTGATTTGATTAATTCCGTTAAATGTTTTCCCGTTCAGGCTTGCAAATGATCGGCAGCTGCGAAAATCGAATTCCACGCTGTTGAAAAAATCTACTGACATGATGGAGAATTTACTCGAGTGAAAAATCAGATAGATAAACCGATGAATTAAGTTTGAGAAAATTTAAGTGAAAATCAACGTGAACTTACTTTTTGAAGTTGACGACATATTTTCAAATTATTGGATCTTTTGAAAAATTGGAGCGAATTAACTACCTTTGAAAGGTTAAAACTGTCGCACAGAGCGTTGCTCTAGAATCGATATTATTCAATCGCCACGATTATCTTGTTTAATCTGAAAGAGAACGTTAATGGCCCTCGAAACAAGATTTCCAGCGGGCGTCTACTGCCTCGGCAGCGCCTTCAATCAGTCTGGGGCTGTTTTGCGCGCTATATTAATTTAATTCTTTGGATACCTGATAGATAACTCGGGGGTGGTACCGCCGGGCTTGAATATTCATGGGAAAGAGAGAATGGAGATCGGGTGTAATAGAATTTAAATTAAAGAAGAGGTTCTGAAACTGCACACCAAAAACACCGTGATATGATAATATTCATTCACTATGTATTCTTCGTTGGTTGGATCAACGGCAATCGACATTGCCGACGTCTAAAAAAAGAAAAAGATCTCATTCATTGAATGCAGTCAAAGATAAATCCATAATTTACTTAATAACAATATCTTGAGTAATAAATAGTAAAACTTGGAAACATTTTACTAATGAAAAAGGTATTTCATAATTGATTTGTACCGGAAGAGAGTAAAGAATCAAATTGCATTATTAAATTCTCACAAAGCAAACGATGGAAAATCTTGTATCATCCTTTATTCTTTAATCAATCTCATTTAAATAGGTTCTGCATTTGTCCTAATGTTTTTTACGTTCACATCGATGTCAGTTGGGTGCCGTTGAAGAGACGAAACAGTAATCAGGGTACATAATATTAGCGACGAGGAAGTAGTTAAAACGTTCTTTTTACGATTTGAATCTCATCAGGAATTCGGTACAAGGCTCGACATTTTTATTTTGATTGCGATTTTAATCTAATACATTGTCACGATGTTGATTACATTCTAATATTTGATGCTCCGTGGGAAAAGGGATCGCGTGGTAACGATACTGAAAATGAGATTTTAATGGTCCCTTGCGCAGGTGATTTCGATCAGAACATATATTTTGAAATCATCAAAATTACGTTTAAAGAAATAAAAAGGAACAAACTAACGAATGATCTTCTGCGGCAGTGCGAGTCGTAATTTTTTGATTAATTTTTAACAACCTTTTTACACTGTATTGTGATTTTTTCATTGTCGCAATTGCTGACTCCGTAATGCGAAAATCGAAGAAAAAAACGCGAATCAAAGAACGCAGTTAACTACAATTCAATTGTCGATTTCACTTTTTAATTCGCCTTTTATTATTGGCCATGCGTCGTCCGTTGCAGCACGCTTTGCAAACGATGTTACACGGCATTATCCAATAAACGATTTCACCGAGCATCTGATAAGTCAGCTTGAGTAACAAGCTTTACAAATCGGCCGGCCCGAGCCGTTAATTAACCGCAAGCAGCGCGGCGTTCGCCAAGAGGACAAACAATGGCCGGAAACCGATACTGCCAAAATCGATACGACCGCAAGCGAAAAAGTGTCGCTCGTTCTTTGTGTACTTTGCCGACTGTCTCGCGTTTCCTGCGAAGATACGGCTTAAAGAAAGTCGAGACACAAGTATCGGATGAGCGTAAGAGTGAGAATAAAAGGACTTATACGGGATCGCGGCGGATTCGCGCAGAAACAAACTTTTAATGCGGCTCGGAAGTTGGAGTTGGCCTATTACTTTATGCCATCTGAACCGCGTGCCGAATCACCGCCCCGGCAACCGCCGCGTTATCACCTCCGCACCCGTTTCCTTGCTTACATTCTCGCTCGCCCAAGACGTCTTTAATCGCAATCATCGTCGAGTGTTAATGTTCCCGTTAACTCGGCTGAGGTGTTTAACCTTGTTAACTTCGCAGTGCAATCTACCTGCTACGTCGGGTCGCGCGCACAAACACGGACACAGATGGGCGCGCTCGCACGCATAAATATGGCCACACGCTCGCTCGCTCGCTATCCCGGCTGCTTAACGCCAAAGAAGCCCCGAACTTGCGCGCCAACGCGCACGACGATGCGTGAGCGCGGGTCACACCTGACCTATTGGACGGATTTCTGGCTTTATGAGCACGCCGTTAAGACGCGTACGCGTCGCTCCCATTGTCAGGCGCGACGTTTAACTGGGGTCTTGATCCCGGCTTTCCTCGCGTCGTTCTAATTTCAATCGCCGGTGCGCCGAGGTCGCGGTATTCCAAACAAACTATCACGTACGATATAGTTTCAATGCTACTGAGACGTAGTGACTGATCGCGAGTGATTGATTTGCTTGTTACATGTTATTGATTTTGTTAATTCATTAATTAGAGTAGATCAGCGAAAATATTTTGAGGTCAGAGGAAGCAACGAAAGTTATTATATTGTTTTTTTTTCAGATAGCTCTGTAACAAAGTTATAATCTCGATGTCAACCGAGTCCCCATGACACTTAGTTTTGCGTGGCCTACCCATTGTGCACCGTTCAGATTCGAATGTAAATGATTATAACTCTCGCACGGCAGTACAAAAAATATCAAATTTGTTCACAGCGCGATAAAATCGTGAGCTTATAACATCCTTTTTATTCGCCTTTAATATTATCTGATTTTAGAAACTAGCCCTGCACTGTACAACAATTGTTTTTGCATGTTAAGCGAATGGAATTTCAAAATGTGATAATCGAGAACGAGACTTTTAATGGGCGTTACAACAGTAATGGAAGGACGAGTAATTAAACTGATTACTTGTTTAATACTTGATTTTGACATTTTCAATATTTATTGCCGGGTAATGTCACTTTCTCAATTCCGACGTAATTTCATAACAATACAATAAAACGAGTGAAACTTAAATTTAATGGTAGCCTTATTAATATTTTTAGACTTGTTAATAATATTTTAGGTACTTCGGATTTGTAAGACAACATTTCTAATTCACGTCGTGATATACTGCGCATACAAATCACCATTATTGTCCGATAGAAAAGAATACACGTCATAATCTTCATGCTAAATAAATCAATTGTTCCATTTGTTTCTGGAAATAATGCTTTGTTTAAAATACGGTGTGAATTTGAAATTACAACGGTGTAAAATATTGTTTTGTATTATATCTCTTTTACGACGTAATTTATGCAAAATAAAGACAGAGCATTAAGGTGTTAAATAAGTAAGAAATTTTAAATTGATTAATTTACTTAATCAGAATTTCGTATAGATCAATTATGATTCATATAAATTTCATGAAAATTCAAAATCAAGTACCATCGATAAAATTAAAAACAAAATAAAATAACTAATTACGACCGACAGCATTAAAAATTCTTTTGAAGCTTTAAGAACTCCAATCGTCCGTCAAAGTCAAAATTGCAAAAAATCACAGTATATTTCTAAAAATACCGGAACTGGCTTTCTCTTTTAGGAAACGATAAAAAAAAACATGAATGCTAGATTACGGTATTCATAACTGCCGTGAATTAATTGTCATTCGTACAATAATCAGTGTTGCTCGCTCGAGGCATTACGTAAAAACCATAAAGTTTAATGAAAGTACCAAGTCTGAGAAGCCAATTGTCTTCGTTACATTTTGAGAAAGAAATATAGAGTTTTCCCGTTTTGCCGTGAATTAGACGAATCGTTTCCTCGCACGCTGAGGCATAACATCGAATACGGTCTAAACACCAACCGGGACAGAGCAGATCAGCGCTACGGATAAGCAAAATAAAACTTATACTTCCTATTGTTTAACGCGGCTTCTAATTACCGTCGAGGCACGTATACGCGCCAAGATAAATGCTCGCGATGTTTCCGACGCATGAGTAACTGGCATAAATGCGCATTTGCAAACGCTAAAGCCTACCGCGTCGACGATTCATTTATCCGCGGATTCAAAAACGACTTTGGACAACGGCGGGGAACGCCGCTGAGCAGTTCCTTTGAATTTCGTCGAATCTAAGCTGAGTTATCGCCGCGAAGATTCTCCCCGTGGCACGGCGGCCACAGCACGGTTAGAATGACGCGAAGACAAAGACTGCGTGTTTACGTAGCCAGAGAAGCGTCTTCCAGCGCGGGAGAACGAGGGCAGCAATTAATTGGACGTATATGCAAATAAAGCGGCTTTTTCGCGCAATTGCCGAGGAACGATCGCGGGACTCGCCGACGGAGAAGCGCTCGGTGACATTCGGCTCGTTATCGGTGCGTGCATCGAGCAAGAAAAATGAGCGGACGGAGATAAAGAAGTCACGCAGGTATGGAAACAGGCATGCTAAATCCTGAAACGATCCCGGGACGTTTCCAGGGAGTTCGAATGATTTACCGGAACTAATCTTAAACGGCCTGACACGAGGCCGGGAGACACAAGAGGACTCTGATTATCGCTCGAGATCGGCCGCACAAAGGGCCCTCGCTCGCGCGGCCCCGTGCTGCTTTAAGATTCAAATAATTTTTTACGAGGTCTCCGTTGCACTCGTGCACCGACTGCTGATGAGAGGCCGGGCAAATATAAAGTGGACATCAAAACGAATGTACGCCGGATCCGTACGTATCAAGCAAAAATCAAAAGAGTCGCATAAATTCACGTCTTTTGAGATTTGTTGCGTTTGACTCAATGGGGACGCGCACGGGGAAAGGTAACAACCTCTGCTTCTGTTGGACACGGACGCGAAACGCGCCGAATCGAGAAGCGGAGCTGTATACCACAATGCATGCCACCGGCCGAAATAAATCTTACTTTGTCGACAATGAATCTTGATGAAATTAAAGCGCAAAAAATTTTGGCAGCGGTCCGACGTGATACGCCATTTTCACTTCCACTTTTCGCGAAATCGAAAATTGAATTTCGTCGGCAAATACGACGTGGCGGAATTGCACCCAGGCACCAAGCCAAGAATCGAAGAATATTTCGTTATTGGATTGAGTCGATGACAAAAAACAGAAGTATCGGTAATGCTTCTTTTTTGCAACAGTATTGATTTCGTAGCTATCTACAAACTTGACCTAGGCTCCAAAGTTAGACCAGTTTCACCAGCTATTTGCACGAATCGAACAATCAAATCCAAGATTTAAGTGAAATCAGTTGTTTGACCTTAATGGTGATTGGAATTGGATAACGCTCATTAACGAGATCCGAATTCCAATCGGAGATTGAGCTTGAAGCTGAAAATTTACGTTTCTTCCATTCTATTCATACATCGAGCGGGGTAAGATACGTATGGCGAGTGGTAGGGGTGGTACCAACGTACATTCGTGTATATCTATTTGCAGACACAGATAAACATGTATAGTACCAACACTATGATACCAAGCCGGGACAGAGCGTGAGTGTTCTTATAGTGGAACTTATTGATCCAACAAAACTCATTTCAAGATACAGTGCGAAGTCTCCAAGATACTACTCCTACTCCGCTTTCTCTTTCGCTCCGCAGACTCCTTTTCCTTCTTACTCTATCGCTTCTGAAGCTTCCACTGCGCGCTTCTATACTCTCGCGCGCGGTCTCTGTCGTGCTCTTTCTCTTCCCTCCCCCTCTTTCTTCCGTCCAACCTCAACCCTCTTTCCGGTCCCCACCATCCTCTTACCGATTGCAGCCCCATCCGCCCAGCTCTCCTCCGCGTCCTCCTTCTCCTCTAACTCCCGGATCGTATCCAAGACGGTTCTGTACGTATAGACGGTTAATGCATGTACAGAACGAACGGGAATAAGAGAACGAGGGAGGAGACTGATTCTAAGGGAGCTTTCATATTTGCCGAGCTTACGGAGCAATAGGATCCTCGCGAGCGAAGAAAAAAAAAAAGAGAACGGCATACCTGCCGACCGCCACGCCGTTTGTTTATCAATGTCCGCAGACTTTAATCCCGATAAGAAAGAACGCAGTCATCGGCTCGCGCGAGATGAAGAAATCTTCATTTTGCGAATGTTAGTTCGCCGCCTCGGCAGAAAAGTTGATAATTAGAGCTGAAGCGTGACCTTGTGCTCTGGTTCATTCGCCTGGCCCCACTTCGTCCTCGTCCGGCCGAGCGCCTCGTCTCACTCCGCCTTACGGAATCTCGTCGTCGAAGACGCGAACTTTCCCGACAACAACTCGGCACTGAAAGCAATTTTGGCCTCCGCCACTTCTCATCT
Organism: Aradophagus sp. ZL-2020; assembly: GCA_022817685.1. Classification (NCBI taxonomy): domain Eukaryota; kingdom Metazoa; phylum Arthropoda; class Insecta; order Hymenoptera; family Scelionidae; genus Aradophagus; species Aradophagus sp. ZL-2020. The sequence continues at coordinate 24,334 of JABFOV010001308.1, forward strand.
GGTCTCTCACAATGAAGGAGAGTGCATAAAGCTCCCGCGTATTTTCTCCGGTGCAATTCGCGCCCCGCGAATTGAGGTCTCGCAGCCGAAACACACTCGGGAGAAAGGAGAACAGGATATGGAAAAATGGAGCGGGGATCGAACAACGTCGCACGATCAGCGTTAAAAATTCGTCGCCAGCGATGTTTATCCGAGAAAGACGATCCTGCGGGAAAAGTGGCTCCGTGGTAGGAGAGGGTGGAAGGAAAGAGGAGCGAAGGGAGGAGGAATGGCAGTTGAGCGAGGTGAGTCGTGAAGGACGGGAGGAAAAGAGATACGTGCGGGAGGAGAAGGCAAGCGAAAGGGGAGGCAGGCCACGAATGTCGGAGGGAAAAGAGGGAAAGAGAGGACGGAACTGCGCGAGGCGAGGGGCGGCGTGCGGCGACGGGGGAGCCGAGTCGGAGGAGATAGATGTATGTGGGAGGGCCGCTCGATACAGCCCCAGCAAAACCCCATCCTCCTCCCGAAGCCAAGCATCGCATCGCGAGGTTAAAGTGAGAAAAGTCAACCCAGTCACTCGACGAGTCCTTGTCCGTCAGGACACCGGGCGCGACAGGCGCGACAAAGACCCGCGCAGCCATCCTAGTCAAAGTTAAGGCTGGACCTATTGTAAGACCCACAAAGGCTCACCCAGTTTCAAAAATAGACCTATATATGTCAACAAAGGCAACAAGTTTAATTTTTAAACACTTCCAATATTTAAACCGTCATTCAATAATCACGAATCTACTTTGGATCTTCTATATATTAAAATCTATACATCGAATTAATAAATGAATATATACCTATTATTAATAGTTATTTTTTTGAGAAACCATTAGAGATAAAAAGTTCAATACAGCAAAATAATAACCGTACTTTACCAACACTGATAAACAAATGACGGTTCTTATAAATTTGTTTATAAAAATTTGGCATCAGAATGAGTAGTCTTAGGAATGCCAAGACTAGTATCGGTAAGCCATAGTAATATTCGAAGATTCGCTTAAAAAGGTTGTATAGTATTTTGCATACTTTTTGTATGGTATACAAATATGATTAAAATTAGCATTTATGTGATTTATCTGTACAACATTAATCGATTAATGCAAATGTATACCATAAGGAAAAATTTATAATGTGTTCAATCAATATTCTTTATTACACTTTTAAAATTGTTTTCAACTTCAATTAATACAACAAAAAAAAATAATTCCTTTCAAAGAAATAATTGTCATTGTTTTATCACTACAATAAAAAAAAGCTATTGAAAATAAAATTCTAGTAATAATCAATAATTTCCTAACATTTAATTTAAATCGAATATAATGAAAAGAAAACTTTATACTATCAATTTCCAATTAATGTATCATTATGTTCAGTATCATTATGTTTATAATTGGTAAATATTTTATTTATAATCAAGTCTCCTTAAACGTGGGTCAAAGACCCAAGTGTCAGCAGCCAGTCGGCCGTTCGATGTCCAAACGTCTAAAATTCCATTCGCAGAGGCTCGTTGCGCGAAAAATCAGCGTGCCACGAGCACGCGCGCAATCGGACGCGCCTGTACGCCGGTGACTGCAGTTAAACGAGTGACAGACGCAGGATAATTAAATTATCAAAATCCACCGCCCGGCGTCCTTGGTCGTTCGAACAATGCAAAAAGTTGGCGGCTTCGCGACGGAACGGGATCCCCGGCAGAGCGGACGGGTCGCGCCAAGGTGGATCCACACGGCCAAGGATCAGCGGTCCTTTTATCGAGGGACTTTTAAGCCCACTTCGCCGAGTTGGCTGGCTTTCAAAATTCGTCGGAGCAGACTCGCCTGGCAGTGCCTGCTGCAGTCGGCTTGTCACTTGGCTGGTTATCCAGGCACTTCCATGCCCGGCCACGCGGATACGAGTGCATAAACATGCGAGCGAGCGCCATCCTAGCTAAAGAGTACCTTTATCTCTAGCGAGCCGGCTCGCTC